>JAQIWP010000126.1:0-38838 GCA_034695525.1 Euzetes globulus
CTCTCTCTCTCTCTCACACACACACACACACACACACACACACACACACACAAACACTCTCCCTTCCTCCCCTCTCTCATTCACTCACTCACCCTTTCCTTCTCCCTCCCCCTCCTTCCTTCTCCATTCCCTACTCCTTCACCACTCATTCACATGCATTTGAAAATTCCTCTTAAATTCAGTGAATAGTCTAAACATTTTTCTTGAGAATCGTTTTTCGATTTTGAATCGAATTAAATTTTTTTCTCCAATGAAAAAAACTTGTTTGGAAACGAGACTTTTTAACTTGCAATTTGAAGAAACCATTCCTTTCGTCATTCTTCGACAATCAATAAAATATTCGTTAAGAAAAAATGTCTTTCTTTTGTTATTTTGTTTTTTTTCAGTTGAAAACTGTATTCGAATTGAAGGGAAAACGAGAAATAGATTTTCAACTTCCAAATCAATGAATAAATATTTTTAACCACAAAACTATCTGAATATTCATGAATGTCTCTGTTAATTATTTTCAATCAATTCACCCTGTTTCTCATTAAAAACGATCGGCTATTTGATAAATAATTCAATATTATTCGAAACACTTCTAGACTAGACATACAATTGACCTTAGGGCACATTAGCACTGGTAATTTTAGCGGAGACTTGTTAAATTATGCTGATGAATGGAGAAATTTGAAGCTTTTTATGACCCAGACAAACTTAATTCTATTTGGGCAACTGTTCGGACAGCTTGTTAGGAAACATTTCGCAATTATATTTTATGGACTCCAATAAGCCATTGATGGGAATGACATTTCAATTTCAAATCAAATAAAGTCAGTCAAGTTATTAAATACTAGGAAATAATATGCAGTGAAGGACCCCTACAGTGAACTCTATCGCAAATGTGAACAACATTTTCAATATTCCGTTTTATTACCTGAAATGTTGAAAAACTACTTTACATTAATCTAAAGGGAGAAAAATTGTCAAAAAATGTTTTCCACTGACAAGTCGTGAGTTTGGAAAAGAACGGTTAAAAAATAGTGCAATAAATCCCTAATCAATTCACCTTTTTATTCAATAACCTAAATAATTCTAGGTTCGTTTGGCGAATAAATCACAGTAATCCTTTGCCAAAACAAATTGTAGAAACTCTACTGCATTCGCCAAATTACATTTACTCATTAGATTAGTCAGTTAACATGCACACTTTTAGCCTAATATATTCTTTTTTATATGATAGGTTAGATGACCTGCATTACCGGGTTAATGATTCTGAAATTAGTGATGGATTCCCATAAAAATCTTGAATTTCAAGTCATATAACAGAAGAAATACGGCCTAATCTATCGTCCTTTGAAGTGATGTCTATGCAGGCGATCAAATCCCGACCTATTTCAACTTAAAGACCAAGATCAGTTTGAGTTGATTCTTGATAAGAAATTGCTTATCGTAGGAGAAAAAGAATTACCAAATCTTATCCGGTAATCAATACAAAAGAATTAAAGAAAGAGAAAACGATTTTTTATTTTATTTCACAAACAGTCAGTCATTTGAAACCGATTTCTCATCAGATATTCAAAAGTGTTTTTATCCATACTTTTCCCTATTCTTTGTCTGTCATTATTCTGTGTCTCAGATATAAAAGCAAATACACAGAAAGAAAAGCGAAAGTAATGTTTGTCTCATAAAAATTGATGACTGAATTGCAGTTATTTATAAATTATTTTGTTATTAACATTAATTTTATCCGCCGTTCCCTTCCATTAGCTCCGGAGAGGATGTCTTACATTTTTGTTATTCCTTTAGTTTCACTTTGACATTCAGTGACTGAATGCGTGCGCACTTCCATAGAACAGGAATACATTTACACAGAATATTCGGCACAGAATCCGATAATGACTCTAATATGCGTTCAAAAACGGTGTCATTGTTTTTATAGCAACAGATTATTGGCGAAAAAAGAAACATATTTTCCTAATTTTTCTTCCAGATATTGAATCAAATGATAGAATCAATAAATTGCAAGAATGTTAAGGTCTTTTGAAACATATTTCAAACGGATGCCAAGCACATAATGAAGAATAAAAGGTGAGAACACATTTGAATTTGAATAAAGATTCAGAATTAAGTTGTAATTATATTTTTGTGATTCGTTGACAAAATCTGTTTGAATGCAAACAAATGGAAAACAAATGGCATTTTGAGTGACATTTTTAACCTTGTCTTATGTTTCCATCTAGTTTTTGGCTGAAATCAGCATTAAATTTGAAAAATCAAAAAATAAAATAAAGCAAAATATTTCTGTTTTGTAAGAATTTAGAAATTCCAAGAATATTGATCATGGCTGTCATCATGAAAGCTCAATGGGTTTAAAGATTTCGGTTTATCAGGAAATTCAATTTAGCAAGCACAGAATAGAAAATGTCTAATAACAGCCTAAAATAATATATCGATTTAAAATTAGCATGTCATTTTCGTTTTTTAGATATAATCACTCAATATATTTTGATCAAGTTAACTTTTTCCTTGACAAAGCAAATAGAATAGTATCTATCAGTTGGAACGGAAGGCTGTGCCCTATCCATCATTTTGTCGTTAGAAGCCATAAATTATTTTTCTATCGACTGATATCGTGGTTTGACTCAAACACAACACTTCTCTCTATTTCCAAAATGATATCGGATTTTATTTCCGCATCTGATTGAGAGACTACTCTCTTGTTTCTAAGGAAAGGCCATAAAATAGGAACCAATCCTTAATGATTTGATCAGATAATTGAATGCAATTAATTTCCATAAAATATTCTGTTTCATTTTCCAAAGAGCTTGGTCACTATCGAATCATATTCGACACAATTCAGAATCAATTTTGATAACTGATTCGTCACTTATTTTCAGATTCCGTTGTGTTTGTCGTTACAACAAAACTTTGTCCTCAAAGCGCTTATCGCTGTTTAGACACACTTTTCTCGATAGCATTCAATGAGTTTATCGAACTTATCAGTAGATCCGAGCAAATCATTTGACTTTTTTTCTCTTTTCCAGCATTTATCCACTTTTATTTTATCCAAGGTAATTTATTCATAACTTCGAGGTTCATTTTTGGCCTAGTTTCAATAATAGCATTTATAAATTAAAAACCTGGGAGCTTTTTTCCTGTCAACTATTATCATTGTAATTTAAACTACAACTTATTGATTAGCATTGATAATTTTAAAATCTAAGCTTGATATAAGCCAGCTTGCTTCTTAGCAAATTACAGCATAATTAAGTAACTTAAAACTATAATTAAATAGCCTTGACACTTAGTAATTAATAAAAAATATATGCTGAACATGCAGAATTTACCTGAATCATTTAGTGTTGACAAATGACTAGCACAAGTTTGATGATGAAACTCACTGATAAATTAGTTTTCAACATGATCAATAAAATAAAATACAAATCTAAACAAAAAATTTTCCATAAACTTTTCCAATAATCTTGTTTATATTCAGTCATTGGAGATTCTGTGTATTTAATATCAAAAAGTAATCATTCATTTGAATCGTTTTCATTGAAATTGAAAAATAATACAAATGTTATTAAAAGCGATTCAATGAATGAATTTTTTCAATTCAGTTGTCATTGAAATGAACGACAGAATCGGATTCAATGTACACATGAATTGAGCGATAATTTCTTTTTTTTGCAATAAAATACTGATTTGAAGGCTTAGATTCGAGGCAATCAATAACTGGTGTATTAATTGAATGGAATGACTGTCTTTTATCTGGTTGTTGGAAAGACGAATTCAATGATTCAAGTGTTGAATACTATTCATGTGAAGCAAGAATTTTCATAAAATTATAGTAAAATTTTTTGATTAAAAATTATGTTTAAGCCGTTTATCAAAAACCCTTTGATTTAGTTATCAAATGATATGAATTATCGCATAAATTCTTATTTAAATTCTTTTAATTTAAATGATCTTGAATCAAATCATAAATTTTTTCAGTTTAAATTATAAAAATTTGTGTAATTCTTATATGCAATCTATTTCTATTGCGGGATTTTATCAGTTGAAAAGTTAAAATAATGCCTAATTTTCGTTTACGTAATTCAAGTGTCAGTGAAACTGAGCCTCTCCTCAATGACATCGAAATTCAAGGTTTGCAATTAATTTTGTACTGGTGTAATTATTGTAAAATTGTTACTAGCCAGTTTTATAATCGCACTAAAATGTGACAAAATTGTTAAAACGCAGAGAAAGTACCAATTTTATCAGTGATTTTAATTGTACTATAATATTTCACTGACAGAATATGATAAGAATGTACTAGACTATATTTTTGAATCAATAATTAATAATTTCAATTGACGAAACTAGATAAAAAAGTTGATATTATCGCTAGATATTCAAGCAGTCTATACAATATACCAAGTCAATTAACAAAAGATAATTTAATTATTAGAACTAGTTATATTTCACACAGAATATGTTATCTATCAAGTATATTACTGTGACAATGGTGGCTTAATTAATAGCCTACAAAAAAAACTACAGCTTTTGTTCTGAAGATATCAATTGAAAATTCAGCAATCAATAGATTAAACGCAAAACACTTGTCTTTGTAAACAATTAAAAAAAAGATAGCCAAGGTTGATCTATTAATAGGAGCAGGCAGAATGTAAATAGGTTTAATGCAGTGGTCATCAAGCTAGTAGGGGCCATAGGATGGGGCCTTAGGGTGTTGCAAATGAACCATCGTCTAGGGGGGGGGGGCAAATCTCAAAATTTTCAATCTAGGGGCATTTTTCATAAGCCAAAATTGACCTGAAACGCCATTTTCTTTTAGAATATTTTCGACTATTTTAAGCATAAATTGGTTTTAATTAGCTATAATTAGGCTATTTTGCAAGTTTAAAGGCTAAATTCCTTAAAATAAAGAACAAAATGGTGGATATTCTGACCACCATTTGCAAAAATGTTTGATTTTTTTGTCACCATTACCAAAAATTCCCAAATTTTTGCCAAAATTTCATAAATTTTCCAAATTATTTGCCCTGTCGCCGGTTTACAAATCTCAAAATTTTCCGTCTAGGGGGCCAAGGACTTGGTTACCCCTGGTTTAATCTTGATTCTATCTTTAAAATTTTTAGGCTAATTTTTTTAATGTAGATAAATAAACATTTTGATATAAGTTATGTAATTAGCTGAAGTTGGAATGAACTGTTTATTTTACAATTATCCTGGTGATTCCTTTTGTCCAGATATACAGGTAGCTAAATCATTTTTCATGTCGAACCTGTTAAATCATAACTAGTCAAGTAAAAACTTATCTAGTTGAGTTTGGTAATTCGAATCGAAAATACATGCTTGATCATTGTGAACGTAATGGTGATATTGAATTTCCATTGAATTACTATCAGTTATTTGTTTATATAATCATTTGTAAGAAGTATTTTATACGAAATTTGTTATCAGAAACTGATTACAATTTTAAGTCAAAATTCAAATATAAAAAGAAAAGTAAATATTTTTGTTTTTCGGCAAATTTCCTGTTTTTGGAAGACTTTCTGATGTAATTCGATAAAGTTCTTTCACCGAGACGTCATTCAAAGAGATAATTGTAAGGTCTTATAAATTGCGCATACCATTTGTGATTATTATCATCTTTTTCTGTTCCTTATTATCCTTACATTAATTGAGCTTGTAGAGTTTTTGTCAAAAGAAAGTAAACCAAATTAGCATAGATTAATTATAACAAGAATTGTATAAAGTTGAATTAGGGTCATTGTTATCCCTTTCCAAGTGAATGACTCTGTCCAACAATCTGAAGAGTAATGAAGAAAAGCCGTAACATTGCACTTGACTTTGACATAAAGAGAAAAAAAACTTTGAATGTCGTAAATTATACTTGCTTTATACCGTCACCAGATTATTTATTGCTAGATATATCAAAAAGTTATTTATTGTGCCATTTATTAAAAACACCCATCGTTATTAATACTGTTCTGATGAAATTAGTTCTACAGCTGTATTGTTGCTAAATAAATGCTCATCCTGGCATAATCGTGCAATGCTAAATCTAGTTAATAGCCCTGTTGTTTTAACAATTATCTGTTTTTCCGTGTCCCTACAAAGCAAAAAATATCCGAGCTAAATAAATTGGTAATTTTAATTGCAGTCAGGAAAGAGCAATTTAATCTTTATTGGTCTAGGTCTGAAAAAATTCTAAAACTACATAAAGATAAATATCTTTATGTTGAAATTATTGGAAATAATTAAAACTGGGTGTCATGAATAAAATGAATAGGTGAAAAACTTGCAAGAGCAGTATTTTTATAAGTCTTCCATCTGATCATCACTGAATCAAATGCAAAGTTAGGAAATGTACTCTTTTTTCATCGCTTGTGAACTTATATTTGTTTTTTGAATCTGTTTTTATAGTCCAATAAAAAAATAGTTTTAAAGATAAAGGAGTCAAACAAAATACTCAAACTTTGCTACCATTTCAACATCAATTCAATTGATCAGTGTAATTGTACTTTATTCATTTTGTTGAAACGTATTTGTTCTAGATAAAAGGCACAAGTCAATTTCCGTTCGATTTATAATTAAAATAAAAGCTAGATTAGATTTAAAGCTGTTTTTCTCAATGAATTTCCAATTTAATCCAGTCAATAGTTGACTCTCTATTATGTTATCATTAAAAAACTGATTAATATTATTACAGAATTTATTGTTGTTATTAACCGACGAAAAAAATTTCTGTTAATCATTAATGAATGATAAGACAAATGAAATTGAAGTAAAGTGTGATCTCAAAGGTGAAATTTTTTTAATTATTATTTTTTTGTCTAATCTTGGTCTTTGATTGTAAGCTCTGATAGGAATAATTTTGTAGTTCGGCACAGGTTCTGATCACTCGCTAAGCGGTTTGTGTCGAAAATTTCGAGTATAAAAAGGTTGGAGTCATTCCCGAATCAGTCATTTAATTTTATTTTTGATTTTTGCTCATCACTTGAATTGTTATTTCAATTACTATTTAAAAGTAATTTATTCCCAAATAACCAATGATTACAGTAATGAAAAACAAATACAGTGTTTATACTATAAGTCAGAGTAAGACTTGATTTGAATCTTTCTTTTTATGTTCTTCTAATCAATTGATGTCTGCTTTTCCTTAATTACAATCATTTGATCTAAAAATTGGGTTTTTTCAGTTTCTGACACCAAGAGTATTATTGGCGAAGAGGAGCACACAAGTATGAAAAGCAATGGCTTGTCAACTAATGGACAGTTGGGTTGCTATACAAATCCAGATATTAATAGCAGCGATGAAAATATTTTAGTAAATAATAATAATTACGGAACGATTAACGGCTCAAACGCTTCGGTCAAAAGTAAACTCCATATCGACATCAGTAGAGATATTATTGATTTTGATGACCTCAACCATAAGTATGGCAAAAGAAGTCCAAACCCGAATGATACTGTTTGTAAGGCTGTGCGCCGTCGGGCCGGCAATTGTTGCAAAAGCTGTTCTCCTTTGGACCTAATTTTGCGACTCTTCCCAATACTTAATTGGATTAGAAGTTATTCATTAAAGGAATATCTAATAAGTGATGTGATCGCAGGCTTTACAATATTGATTCTGCACATACCCCAGGGAATGGCCTATGGAATGCTGGCCGGGCTCTCGGCAATCAATGGACTCTATGTTTCATTCTTCCCGGTTCTAGTCTACTCATTAATGGGCACTTCAAGACATCTATCTATTGGTAAATTGACTTTATTTTGTGATGAACTCCTCTTTTATTTTCTTGTTTTTCACTGCCTTTTACTTATCGTTACGTAATCTTCTCTTCGGTCTGTCTTTCTGTTGCAAATCGCCATTCAGTTAATGTGTTTCTTCCAATCAACTCTTGATATTCTTCACCGAATAGTTAACTTCAAAGCAACAAAAAAGGAACTGAAATCTGAAACCCATTGATTACACGATACCTAAGAGACTGAAAAGAAAGACAGTCGTTGTAGGAGACCACCAAGCTTACTCTTTCAACCAAGTTTCCTTTTTAGTAATTGGAATTTTTGGATTTAGTTAGGGGTAGATATACTTTTGTTACCAAGGCATGTGAAGAATGCGATGGTGATGCATACATTAGTCAAGTTCTTTACTTCCTCTCATTATCAGCTGATTGTAACATATTTAATCAGGTTTAAAATTCAATGAAATTTCCAGGTAGTTTCCTGTGGATTCCTGAATGCTTCTCAAGTTAAATTTAACGTTTAAGTGAAATATGTGTTGCTAGAACCTTTAGCGAGCCTCTAAATCAAATATTCGGAGTAGGAAATTGAGATATAGTGAGGCCTTTGTTATATTGCTTAGATTTGGGATTTGGCTTTCATCTAACAATACCTGATCCTTACAAAAGCCATCCCCAAAATTGCAGAAACTACACGTGTATGAACTCGATTCAACTTAATTTAATAGTTTCTTGTTTATACTGCTATTGTGTTCTTTTTATTCTGTTCTCAATTCTCTCTTATCTTTTTTATTCGCTCGTCTTTCGCCTAAATTCTGTTCAATTAGTGAATTGTCTTTTTCACGATTTTTTTCTATGAATAATAGGATTTTTCGGAATTAAGTTTTTAAATTA
The DNA here is from genome assembly GCA_034695525.1 of Euzetes globulus. Lineage (NCBI taxonomy): Eukaryota > Metazoa > Arthropoda > Arachnida > Sarcoptiformes > Euzetidae > Euzetes > Euzetes globulus. The sequence goes on from JAQIWP010000126.1 coordinate 8,631, forward strand.
TTTTCTTTTTTTTTCATTGCCTTCCCCTTCGAATGGAAACTTAATTTTTTAGGCACTTTTGCTATAATAAGTATAATGTCTTCGAATGCGGCCGAGAAGCTGAATGCCCTGCACATTGAGGCGGACGACTTTTCCAATTTAAGCGGATCTGCCAACAATTTGACGCATTTTAATATGAGAAATTCAACATTGCAGACTGGTGATTACACCACCTTGGAAGTGCTCACTAGTCTTTGTATACTTACCGGTATTTTTCAAGTAAGTCCTCATAATTCTGGCGGAAATATCTGTGAAACACATAACTCAGATCTCACTGATGGCCAAGAGAGCAAAAATAGCAATTTGTTTTGTAATTTCTGAACTTGAATGATTCCTCTTCATTTCTAAAAACACCCTAGAGCACAAGGAAAAACATTATTATCTAATATTTGACAAAGGTTATCCCACATGCCTAAAATTTATATGACCCCTTGGCCATCACTGACTTGGGGATAGAAAATGAATTATTTGATGTATTACTGAAAAAGAAACGGAAAGAAGGAAACAAAACAAATGTTTTTTACTTTTTCTGATAGAATTACTAAAAATTCAGTTTAGGATTATTTTTGTTTCAAAATTGAAAGTTCATTCAATCGATTTTTGCTTTTGTCGGAATCCACAAAAGCATTCTGTGCTTTAATTCAGTGAATGATCAATTCAAACTAGAATAACTCTAGACTTTGTCATTGAATAAGAAATTTCTATTTATTCTCCAACTACCACCTTGCTTATCACTGGCTTATATTGATTATTTGATTGTATTCTAGTTAGTTTGAATGCCTGATTAGTATCTCTTGGGAAATTTGAAGACTGGAACAATTATAATCCATTAAAACTTTATTAATAGCCCGTTTCATATGAAGTTTTCTTTTTTATTCCTCGGTTATCGTTTGGGAAATATAATGAATGGATACATAATCTGAATATAGTTGTAATTTCTCGTTAAATAATATCAGTTCTCTATTGTATTTGTATTATTAATATCAGAGTTGCCTTATCTGATATGAAGCGAGTGTTTGTTATCTTGCAAAACAAAAAAAAGGCCTAATGAACGAACTGAGTGTTAGTAACCGACGAGAGATAATCCAATTATCAAATGATTAAATACCAGTCCATTCCAGTCATTAGCAGCCAAGATATAATAGGGTCTTGTTTTTGTGGAGCCGAGACAAAGGTATCGGTTCTTGCAATCAATGGCAGACTATTGACAGGTCGAATGAAAATCGATTGAAACATTGAATCGATTATTAATTATTTGTTTTTTGTTTATTGTCTCGAATAATCTTTTTGTATTCTTTTTGTTTGTTTGTTTTTTGAATAAGTAATTAGCTTTTCATTTGAATCCGGGTTTTCAGTAATAAATTACTTAATCTAATCACTAGATTCTAATGGATTAGTACTTTAGGCACAAGGTTTTAATTTTAAGGCTAAAATATATATATTTAATTTTAATGTGTTATCTAAGCCAGTTGTAGTCTAAATCAGTTTATTTAAGAGCAAACAAGGCCAGGGATGGTCAGATGGCAAACACTAAGTTTATAATTTAATTTTGAATCACCTTGATTATCGAAGCTCTTGGGAAAAGTTGATAGAACCTATTTGATTAAATTTGACGAACATTTATTAATTAGATTGGAGGAGCTCAAAACAAGCCTGTAACTTAATTATTAATGTTAAATAAAGCCCTTTACAAAGATGTCGGATGAGTTATCAAAATAATTTTATTCAATTCAATTTATGTAAATTCGTTAATATATTTTAAAATAACAAGTTTATTCGCATAATCATTAAAACTACCTAGCCAACACACATTTTTCTATTCAAACTAAATTCTGTATTCAAGGGTGTATTGAAATATTTTTAATTTGTATCAAGATTGTTAAAGTTTATTATAAAAACAGAGCTATTTATTTGTTTTACTAAAATGAGCATAACTTATATTTTAGTTGCTCATGGGGGTCGTACAATTGGGTGTTCTATCGGTTATACTGTCGGATACACTGGTGTCGGCTTTCTCAACCGGCTGTTCCATACATGTGGCCACATCTCAGATGCCGAGCCTTTTTGACATCAGTATGCCAAAGAATGAGGTTCATTTTAGCTGGCTGCCATTCAAACTGATTAATGTAAATCACGAATCAAAGGCGATTTGAATAAAATTGATTTAATTATTGTTCTTATTGTCATTGAATGACAGCAATGGATATCAATATGCAAACGGTTGGGCCAAACAAATGTGGTAACACTTGGACTGTCAATCTTTGGTATTGCACTTCTTTTGGCTGTCAAAGAACTGGTTGAGCCCAGGCTTAAGAAAAAGTTCAAATTAAATGTTCCCATTCCTATTGATCTTATGCTTGTCATCGGCTTTACGTTATTCTCATGGGGCTTGAAACTGAACAAGAACAAAGACATCAGTATAATGGGTGAGATTCCGACCGGGTACGTCAAACTTTCAATTATTCTATTAGCTTTTTAATCAAAAAGTACCCCACTGTGGCCGAGATTTTGCCAAAATACCACTAGTATAATTTTATACAGGGATCGCCAAGGTACGAAACCCACCTAGGGGTAAAATGGCAAACCTGAGAGGGGGCAGTATTTTGGTGGAACCCCTATGACAGTCCCTTATTTTATGTGATCTAGTTGGATAGTCAAATATAGTTCAGGATATCAGCAGAAGGACTTGCTCGTAAATTTTTCAGGTCAAAAAACTCTCTTGTACCATATCAGAATAAAATGATTGTCACGTGCAGTTTATTCTGAGCCAATTCTTTCTCTGTACGTCTCTGGAAAATAATTTGATGTGACAGAGTCTGGACCTTTTCCTAAATCAAGTTTCTTCAATAAATCAAATCATGAAAAAAATGTAATGAAATTTAGAAAATTTTTGACAAAAGAAAGGAATTTGAACTTCAATTCATTCTCTTCTTTTTGGTTCTATAAAAGAATTTTTTAACAGAAATTAATTGTGACTTACATTCAGTTAAATCTAATTTCAGACAAAATCAAATCTGCAGTAATGCAGTCAATAGTGATGTTGTGATAAGAGGCTCAGTTTAGACTCATCTGATGGCTATTCACACTGGAGTTATAGCCAATAGCCAGTGATGTTCAGAGCTCTAGCCTTCAGGGATAGGGAGTTGTCAGAAAGCTTAACAATTGACATGAGGGGCAAATTTTAAATTAATATTTCCATCAAGTTAATTGAAACTTTTTTAGACATTTTCTAATTTATTTTGGAATGAAAAGCCTGACTCATATACAATTGCAAGTATTCATTATCCTCCTGTGCGCATCACTGGCTAATAAGTCTGGTAGACTGCAGTGAATAACAACATTTAATAATAACGAGAGTTGACTCTCACTAATAGAATAGTGCGATAAAAGTTGAGACAACTTCTATATTGCGAATAAACTGAATTGAATTATCAAAAAATGTGTATCTCTGGGTATATGTGTTCGCATCGGTCGCACATCACATCATTCACCAGTGGAAATATAAAAAGCACTCTCAATAAAGTATTTTTTCTCTCTTCCTCTCCCCCTCTATAGCCTACCGCAGCCACAATTACCTCGACTCGATTTGTTGCCATCGATTATAGTCGATTCGTTAGTCATAGCTATTGTCGCGTTCGCCGTTTCCCTGTCTTTAGGAAAGATTTTTGCCAAAAAACACAAGTACAAGATAGACGCCAATCAGGAACTGATAGCGTTGGGCACCGCCAACATCTTCTCGTCCCTATTTGCATGCTATCCATCATCGGCCTCATTATCGCGCAGTTCAGTACAGGAGAGGACTGGCGGCAGAACGCAAATGGCCGGACTTGTGTCAAGTCTTTGTATGCTAGTCTTCCTGTTGTTTTTGGGACCACTTCTCTACGATTTGCCAAAAGTAAGAACAGAATATACATCTCTTTTTTCGCAAAACAAGACAAAAAATTACACGAAAGCTATACTTAAGAATAAAAAGACAATTAATTATAAAAATAGAGTTCAAAACATTCATTAATCAGAAGAATATTTGACTGAATCTCAAAATTTTTTTCTTTACTCTTTCGGTGAGAAATATTTGACACATTCCTCTGTTCTGTCATTATTTTCTTGTAGACAACCCTTTCGTGCATTATTTTAGTGGCACTGAAGTCAATGTTTTTACAATTCAGTGATTTTGTGAATTCGTGGAGAATATCAAAGTTAGAGGCCGTAAGTAATCCTTCACTTTATTAACTGTTTTCAGTCATCGATCCGTCAAAAAGTGTAAAAAATTAATGTCTTTTTTATCGTTCTGTTAAATAATTCGTATTTCAAATTAATTTGAATCTCAGAACTAAAAGTGTGTTTAATTAAATTAATTAATTATTCAGACGTTAGTTTGAATGTGAAAAAAATTAATCAAGCAAAAAAATCTTCGTCAAATATTTTAGAAGTATTCATTAAATTTTGGATCAGTGTTGGCCAGCTAAATCAGGGCTGATCAGAATCTAAGTCCTGATTAGGTCCTACTTAGTTCATTTTAAAGATTTCTTAGAATGTTCTGGTTAGGATGTTTCATCGTCCATGCGCAACCACGTAATAAATAAATCAGCATTTAATTAAGAAATAAATAGATTATTACATTTTATTAATTAACATGAAATTCATTTATTACTCGTTTGCTCCGCGTTTTTCCTGAAAACGCCTTAATTTAAATATCGGATAATCAATTATTTCTTCAAAAGTCATAACTTTCTGAATTTAATGACAAAAAAATCCGTTAAAATTGATTTTCAAATTAAAAAAAACTTATTCAGCAATTAGTTTGAAATATCAATAAATCGTGGAATTATTCAAAAGTTTTTACCAACTAATTGACAATTAATCTCAGGAGTTCTTGCATAATTCAGAGCATTAGTCAGATTTAATCAAGGCAATTTTATCACATTAAATTCTAATCGATGACATTTTTTATAACGATAACGGTGTTTCAAAGTATATAATTTAATCTAGACTGTCCCCACCCCTATCATCCTTTGTCAATCTATCCGTGAGTAAAGCTTTATAGAATGGGAAAAGCTTTAAGTATGGGAAAAAGTGTCTGGCTATAAAGACTCAGAATAGTTTTTTAAATTATTATTTTAATATTCAATTGATATTATTTAAAAAAGAAAAGGGTGCTATGGTTCTTTAGCTTTATTTGAAAGCTCGTTTTAAATTAAATTTTATTTGATTTCTAATCATTTAATCAGTTTTTTCAGTCAAAATAATTTCAAAATTTATAGTTTTCTCATAGAAATGAGTTTAAAATAAAAAAGTTTTGATAAAATTCGATAAGAGGATCATGTTTGATTTTATGCTCTTTATCAATTAGGATGACCTAATTATCTCAAATTTATCTGAAGTAAGGTAGAATCGTAAATTCTGAAGCAACTGAACTTTTCTTGAGGTAAACTTACCTTGACTTTTTTATATTTAAGAAAAAATCTTATATCAATCTAATACTGCTAGGATCAATTGATAAATTTCGTGACTACTCGCTAAATTATCTGTGCTCAATACACTTGATAATTTTCAGAATTCCGACCTCTTTTGAAATTACTCTAAAAAATGATCTGTCTATTCCTACTAATCCAGAGTGAGCTCAAAAGTGTTGGTTATATATTATATGACTAAACCCACAAAATAATATTCCTCTCAAATCAATTTTATGATGCTTTTTCGGCGAAACTAATTTATAGCTAGATTATTATTATGATTATCCCGGCCATATCTACTAGTATGGTTAAGCATAAATGTTATATGAATTTAGCAAAAGTCAACATTGATCCAGGCAATCAATAGGGATTGAAAAAAAAACTCTTGCTGAGCACAGACCGGGAAAACAAGACAATTATCGTAAAAAATAAGTGGAGTTTGGGATTAACTTTGATTTGTATTTATTTTGGTTGGACTGAAACAACGCACAGATTCAATGGATGGTAACATTTCTAGCGGTGATACTTTTCAATGTAGACGTCGGTCTGATTGTCGGCGTCCTCTTCTCGTTAATAGTAGTGCTCTTGAGGTTCACGATGTAAGTCATACCATACGGTAAAAGCCCGTCAATCAGACACTAATTATTTTATACAATATTTTTTTCTTCCTCTTCTGCTCTTATTCTACTAAAACACAATTATTTTGTTTCTATACTTTTGTTTCATTTGTCATAATTTTCTTATTCTTCTTCTTCTTGCCTATTGTTCCGCCTAATATTTTGTTGTTGTATGGCTGTGCTGTTCACTCACTGTTCAAATGTTATTTTTAGGCCTAAGTCCACAATCAATGGTCAGCTGCCCTTCAGTGAGATTTATGTCGATTCCAATGAGTTTCTCGAAGCAAAACAACTGAACGGAATGAAAATATTTCAATTTCATTGTCCATTATTTTTCATGAATGCACCCAATTTTAAGGCAAATCTCTATAAGAAAGCACTCGATATCTCAAAGTATGTGCAAAACAAGGCATTTTCCAAAATTGATGTGCAAGATGTTTGATTTGTGAGCCACATAGAAAACCCTTTATCCTGATAAATTGGATTTAAAGTACGAATCTGGGAGTTCCTTAAGTTTAGCACAATTTATTTCCTCTCATTCATTAGTCAATTGAATAGTTCAACAAACTTTGAATTCTTCAACTTCAACAAGCTCATTCTGTAATCCTTTTATTTAAAATTTTATTTTATACTCGTGTAGAGTTTATGCAAAAAAATTGAAATATTCTGAGAAAGTTGAATTGTTTAATGATTGGCACCCTGGACCGTCTTGCACATCACCATAATTGGTTTTATTTGGTCTTTGATGTTTATTGTTTTGATTTCTTTTTTTATTGAAAGCAATGAAATCGAGAGATTAAAAGAAGAGAAGCCATTGATTCATACAATTATTTTGGACTTGTCGTCGGTATTCTTCATCGACAGCACTGGTGTCGAGACTCTAATTGAAATGATCGACGAATTGGATGAGTTTAATATCAAAGTAATTCTCTGCCAATGTTCCCAATCTGTGATACAAATGCTGGAGAAAATGAAATTCTTCGCCAAAGTCCAGTTCCCTAATATCTGTGCCACAGTGCACGACGCCGTCGTACAAAATGATATTAAAATTGCCTGAAAAAAGATGAAATTAACTATTTATTTATGGAATACAGTATGTTCTCGATTATAGCAACGATGTGTATGGTTTTTCGATGCATGAACTCCTGATGTATTATAATCGACAATAGACTGTTAATGTTATTTTACTCAAAGTTTTTATTTTTAAGCATAAATTGTATTTTAAGCTCATTTTTATTGTCATTTTATTTTAAGAAAATAAACAGTTTATTAAAACAGAAAAACTATCAGAAATAAAAATCAGTGCTCAACACCGTCCAAACGGCGTCATTTAAATGATCATGATAAACTGCATAAAATACCAATAAAAATAGATAAGTCTGAGAAAATATTTCGATTATATAATGTGCAAGGTGGTGGAGAGAATTGAGCATGATAAACTTTTTAGTTCCTCTAAACTAGCTTTGAAAATATTAATTTATTATGAAATATTTAACTATTTTTTATCAAGATCGGTTTCTAAAACAAAGAGCTTGTTAGATCAATTTGAGACACCCTTGCTTATCTCACAAATTAAGTGGGATTTCTGTTTTTCTTGTTTTAAAAATGAAAGCATTGAAGAAATATGAAAATTGTTGATAACATTAACGAGATTAATAAATTTGGTTCATTTCATTTGCGATATTATTATTCTTAGCCATTGGCTCAGAAAATGAAGTCATGAAAGTATTACTACATTTCACGATTGTACAGCTCTTTTCATTATTTCCAATAAATCAAGGGAATGTGCAAGGCGGACCAGGCAATAAATATATTTTGGACAAGAATTCTTATAAATAATTATTTATCACGTGATAATTTTGTGAAGAACTTTTGTTCGGGGCATTTTTTTGTTCATTGAACTATGGTTGATTGAATTTGTGTAGGATAAATATTGAACATGTCTAGAATTGTGCTAATGCAAATATATTCATTCAATCAAGTTAAGTTTCTTTTCTGAATGCATAAATATCAATGACCTAGGACAGATCTAAATAAGCTAGCAAGTCTTCAGGGTAGAAGCTTGCATATGCCAGGAGAATTTGCTTATTCTGATAATCTTTCTTTGAGTTAATAAACAGAAGAAAATATTGGTTGCGATGAAACAAAAATAATAAATAATAGGAAACTTGAATGACATGAAAAACAAATTAATAATTTGTTTGCTATTAACCATTGGCTCTAATTTATAGCGCGATTAATAAATACTCAATTTGATTGACTTGATCACGAATTTATCGCGTTTTTTGCTGATTATCCCGAAAAACCAAAGCCAATATAATTATATGCCTTTTCCTCCTAGTTATTAATGATCTGAAAATTGTATTAATATTTTTGGCATTCAATTCGTTCATAGATTTCGTGATCTGACAAAAGGAATAATACATAAAGTGTTTAATGTCTTCCCCTAACAAAACAACAGCATTAATAAACTATTGACTGGATATTGTCTTGGCTAAAAGTCAGTGAACAAGCATGTTTTAGGGAAAATGTTGTTTCCAAGATTAGCAAATATAACGGAATTAACCTTGTTCATACTTAATCGAATTGCTCTTGAAATTGATTTATTGGCCTGCTTAGCAACAAGGATTGAAATACTATTGTCAAGCTAATAATAGTATTATGCAGAATCTATATACTAGAATATTAGATTGATGATTCAATTGTACTTTCTTAAGAAGAAATGGCAATTGAAAATTAATTGTCCAGCACTAATGATTTGATAATTTCCCTGTGATGACAAATGTTTGGGTGAACTACCTAGTTAATAATAGACTAAAAGTGTTTTTAAAATATTTTTTTTTCTTCTGAAAATTGATATTAAAATATTTTCCCTTCAGTTTCAAATGACATTTTGCAACAGACATGAAATTTTTGTCAATGTAGAGGACATTAGTCTGGAAGCCAGGGTGATTCATTCCAGCTGTAAATGTTAGCGTGCAAAATAAAACAAAATTCAAACTTAAGTATTTTTTTTTGTGGTAATCGATTTCTTGGAACATTTTGCGAATTTTCCCCTAATTGATTGAAGAATTGAAGTTTTCGCAGCACAGCCCTCAACAATACCTGAGCTGACGAAACAGACACTGAACTGAATCGAAATATTTTTATATTTTTGTTTGACTTATAATCAGATTATGAAATCATGAAAACATCATTTGTTGTGCCATAATATCTAATAATAAGATATGTATGATAGGCATAGTCAGGGTCGATCATTAAAAAAATGGTTATGGACAAAATGTGACCTGTTTGAACCCGGTTAAATTTAAAAAATGATAAGGTTTTGTATTTTAGGTAATTTATGTAATATTATTTGATGGTCTTGGCTATATATTGAACTTTATGATGGTTGCAATAGCTTTATGGTTTTGTTATGAGGCCAGTCTTAATAGTAAACACGAGCCTCACCTCAAATCTAATTGTGCAACCTGGTATGACTCCTTAATAGCAGTTGTTCCTGTCAATAGTAGACGAAAATTGAGGAACGGTTGCTTCGATTTTCAATAAACTTGTTTTTAATTATCCCTTTCCTTAGTAATCGAATTTGTATGGCTATTCAAATATGTCTTTCATAAAGAGGTTACACTGTATTGCCGTTCTGTTCTTATTTAAGTACAGAATTAATGGTCGGTTACCTTTGAATCTGAACTTCTTTTCTGAATAAAGGGGTTCATAAAAAAATGTTTAGTTTCAGTCAAATGAACTTAAAATTAGTGGAAAATGAGTTTAGGTTTGGGGCCAATGGCTGACCGCCACTGAATAGCACCCACTTTTCCAAAATAATAATCAACAAAATGTAATGAAATACACTTTTCCTAAATGACTTTTTTCTCACCCTTTTTACTCTTTTCTCTATTTTTCTCTTTGACTGAATAGGAATATCTGGCACTCCGTGTACTATCATTCCGGCTGTGCTTCTAATCTATGAGAAATTCAGATAAATTCAATTTTAATGATTATTACATTTTGTCGAATAATTTTTAGATTAAAAATACAGCAAAAGAAAAGAAAATAGAATTTTAATTCGGATTTTATTGACGAAAAAAAACTTTTTCTTTTATTTTGTATTCAAATTTCATTTTTCGTTTCGGATTAAAATTTGTTTTTTTAAAAACTTATAAAATTAGTCGATTTTTTCTTTTCAAAAGGGGCTCTTTTTGTTGCTAGATCAACAAACTTTCTCTAATCACCATCATTTTGTCTCCTCTCCTACTAATGACTTATTCAAATTAATTTGAATTTCAAATTTCAAATTTCAAATTTCAAATTTTAATTACAATTACATTCATTTAAGATAGAAATGTTGAATTCAAGCATGGTAATCATCATTATGATAATGAGTAACTTTCTAATTCTAATTTCGTGACCATGGAAATTTTTCGCAAACATGAGAAGCTATCATTATTTGATCATGGCAGATTTAATATCAGGAAAATAACTCTCTAGTAATCGATACTCATTACTGAATGTGAAGAATTATGGATCGATTTCTGGGAATCTCTTAAGTTATTCTATTTTTTTAGATTACTTTTGTTACAATTGTTTCTTGGAATTTATTGAACGGAATATACATTTTATACAATATTTTTAGTTTGCTATAAAAGAAGTATGGTCATTGTAAATATTTTATTGAGAAAGTAAACCTAATTTTGAACATGCAATCAAAGAATTAAATTGTAGTAAACAAGTCTTTATTCAGTGGCTTTACCAAGGCTAATTTATTTTTAACTCCTTACAAATAGACTAGATTAAGAGATCTCCAAAGCTAAACGGTTAGAATCAAGAACCTTGAGTAACTTTAATTTAATTGAGACAAACATTTCTAGTGATTCAAGCAATTATTCACTAACTAGTCTTTTAATCCAGCAACTTTTATTTGATTAATTAAATAAATAATAGATAGATGAGCTTAATGTAGCCAGTTTCAGCCAGTCTGATAATAGCTGTTATTGTACTTGGTTATTAATATTAAGATTTATTTAAGTAAACATGATAAAATAGAGAAAGAATTTGTGCAATAAAATGATAAAAGTCTTGTATCGACTTCTGTGCAAAACAATGGAAAATATTACTTGAATTCCTATTCTCTAACGAAAGCCATTATAATAACTAATATTTAATAATTAAATATTGAAAAATGAATGCAAAATGCATTTGAATGAAAGGATAGGTCTCGAGGGACGGAATCAAATAACTCGCAAATCGACGTTAACTTTGCATAATTCAAGTCGAATGATCTGCTGGAGCCCCATAAACACACCTTTCCATTGGTTCAGACTAATTTATTTTCAGTGAATTAAACAATTAATTTAATTGATTTTGTATTTAAAACATTAAAAAATTTTAGGGAAAAACAATATTTTATTATATTCCGCTCCAGTATCAGTACTCTATCCTGGTCATTTGCTGACAAAACTAGATAAATTCTGATTGAAAACCAGTTCAAATAACTTAGTTTTGTATTGCCTGATAACTAGAGTAAAGTTTAATCAATTTGTTTAGATAATAACCAAAGTAGTCTAATTTAAAAGGGAGAAATTCAAAAAGATACCTTGCCAGAGAAAGTTTCTTGCAATTTTAGTGAGCTCTTAACAAACCTAGTTAATTAATTGAATATTATTATTTTATAAATTAAAAATAGCATTTTTATTGTTTGATTTTCCTGCAAAATAAAATGATGATAAATTGAATGAAGGCTGTACCTGGGTCACCTTTATACATGCTTGGCTATAACTCATTTGACTTTAGCTGTCGTCTGTGTTTACTTAATAATAAATATTTTTCGGATAAGAAACATATTAAATACGGTTTGTTATCAGCAATATTTGTTCGGATAAATAATTAATTATCAATAAATTAAATGATTCAGTAGAGCGAAGTCCTGGGCTGTGCAAGCGGCCGATGATCTGTACGCTCCGGCTCTGACCTCTTTACCAGCGGTTGGCTATTATTATCTCTATGCCATATCACAGTACAACCACATGAGCTTTCGTAGGAGTACTTTATTATTCCATTGTATTTAATTTTTAGGTATCTCTTGCCGTTTCAATTGAGTTATGGCCTGAAAAAAAGGAAAGACTATTTCTGTGTCTCTATTTCTGTGTTTGAGATTTACCTGAAAAATATGAATTATAATTCAAATTAAACACTAATTCGTTACTAAATAATAGATTTTTTTCTCTCTGTTATTAATCTCTGTTATGAATCGGTCACTGAATCTATTACGACATTATGTTTCAGGCATGGCGTGAGACTAAAAAAAGTTAACGAGGATAGATTATAGAATTTTGGAATTTTTTTTCAGTAACAGTTTTACCCAAAGATTTTAAGGAAGTTATAAGAATCTAAAATTAATTTTAATTCTCACTGCTAGTTTAATATAGTTATAATTTCAATTTTATCTTGCATATTTCATCATGGTAAAGTAATACTGAATATGAATCATTTAGAATCATCTAGAATCACCTAGAATTTAGATAAAAATAATTAGGAAATTACTTTTGGAAGCTAAAATGACTAAAATGAAATAGTTTGAACATTGGCAACTTAATCTGTTACTAAGGACGGGCAACAATTCATTTGGGAGGCCTATTATCCGGTCAAACGGTCGTAGAATGAATGCTGTGATCTAATGGGAACAGAAATGCTAATAAATTATTTCTTTTGAATATAACCAAAGCGCCCGCTGATGCTCGAGATTAAAAAAAAGGGGAAGGTGCTGGCCAATTAATTTCATCGGAGTATAATTAGGTGCAAACACCATTAGTTTAATGCGATCCTAGCAGCAAAAAATTAAAAGCATGATGAAAATTTGCGTTGTTTTTAATTTTTAAATGAGGCTTTCTTGTTTTTCGGACTCAGCTTGATGGCGCGGCACAGCCCCTGGTCATTCGTGATCTAATGTGTTTCCATGACTCGCATATGCCATAAGATTATTCATTTAAGGGAAAGGCATTCAAAATAAATGTGTAATTAAACCCTTAATCTGTTGTAACCATTGGTACAGAAAATTGATTTTTTTGTCTCCAATCTTGTGTACAATTCTTGACGTTTTTCAGTGGCTTTTATCTCCGAAATGGGAATTAATTTTATGTTACTTTCCATGCAATTAGTCTTTAGTGTAAAGAGTACTCCAATATGAATGACAAATATTTGCAGGAATGGACAGAATTACATTTATATTGAATAGCTTTTGCTTGATATTAAGAGTTTTAGTTGACATTCGCCATAATCCAAGACTTGAAATAAAAGTCAAATTCATTGGAATTAATTTCGATGAATGTTTGAGTAATGGGAATGTGCAAGACTATTGGTATGGTCCAATTCAATATCATATACAAGAATGGCAGCTCACCCCTTTTGTAAAAGATCTAGTGATTATTTTGCAACACTTTTTATAGGATCTGGATACGCCCCTTTAGGTTATATTGATCTAAATAGAGTTAAATTAATATTTTAATAATTGTATATTAAAACTCATTTTAAACTTATTTTTGCAAGGATAACAAATGATCGGAGTAAAAATTTTCATCTCTACTCCATCCTGATCATATTCATGTTTATAATATTACCAAAATCTATTCTACTTCTACTCAGAAACAAATTAATTTTTTATGAGACAATTTTGAGCTAACATCCCTGGCTCACTTCCATTGAATATATGAAAAAAAGATTAAACTTATTTTTCAAGAGATAAGCAAGCTCCTAATATGAATATTCTAGTGGCTGATCGAAAAGTCTAAATTTCTATTTGAATAAAAACAGTGGCCGAGTGTTGTGAGCACTGGTAGTCTGTGTCTGTGGTCACACAAATAAATTGAAATTAATGGCTCGTAAATCAATTGAATCAAAAAAGACTCAATGGTTAGACATTAGACAGTTGTCCGCTCTATCAGAATAATAATGTCGTTCCGAACACACTGACTGTTCCAGGTCTCTCTCTCTCTCTCTCCCTCCCTTCCCTCCCTCTCTCCACTGGCAGCTCATACCTCATCGCTGAATAGAACCGACAAAAACCAGTGAACAGTTGTATGATTCGAAACCGTATTATTCTGTGCGAAATATGAGTTGCAATTATGCCTTAAATGTCGGCCCCAATAATTCAATAGAATTGATAGGAATTTAGTTGTCATAAGAATCAGTAATTCTGACGTTTTGTGGTCATTGCTTTCTGTTGAGCCGATTGCCAGTACTTTCAATCTGAGTCTGATTGAGGTGAGCCCTCTCACAACCGAATCAATACAGAACTTTTGAAGAACATTAATCAAAACTATCATCTTATAAATTGAATATAAATTGACGTTAACTCCGGTAGTCTGCTGTCATTTGTGTCCTGAACAGCCTGTCCTCTATTTATCTCCTTTTTATTTGTAATTCCTTCCGAATGATTGTGATTTCATTTGTATAGGAATTAATTGACAAATGTTTTTCAATACAGAGATGTGCAGAGCTGTCTTATATCTAATGAATTGAGAGGGGAAGGCAATATAGTTTAGAGAGCGTGTTTGGTCAAGTAGAAATCAAAATTAATGTTGAAACAAACCAATAGGAAAGCTTTGATTGAATGGAGTGGCTTTTGGCCGACTTGTTTCTGGCCATCACTGAAAGATTTGAACGAAATATTAAGAACATAAGAATCAATTTTGAATGGCATTTGAAGGAGTTTGGTTTGAGAGCTGATTGCCAGGTGCTACCGAAACTCATTTATGCTCCAACTGAAGAGAAGGGGCGCTCAGCTTATATGACTCTCTTTGAAAAACTTCATTAAGTTGTCCTCAGATCTGATGTCAAATTCTGATTTAACATCTTCTGGCAGAGGACCAGGTGTGCACATCCAATTTTATTTGCCAGTCCTCTTTGCCAGCATGATCAAGGTAAGAGAGATGTCTTTGATAGCATAGCAAGTGCATATTAGGATTTATGAATGTTTTCCAGTTCGAAGGATAGGCAAGATCACTAGCCCGAGCGTATTTTTGACCTTCATTGGAATGATGCTAACACACACACACACACACACACACACATCCACACACTTTCGCTCACAAATTCAGAAACATTCAACTTTGGGAGAAATGCCAGAAAATAGATGTGAAGCAAACGTAAAGTAAAATAAATTGTTTAAAATTGTTTTTGAAGGCCAGACCCGTATGTTTAAGGCATTTATGGATTGATTGTGCGGTTCAAACGCCGAAATAAAATTTCTGTTCGAGAAAAGACAGAACAGACATACTTTCATATCAAAACACATTCTCTTAAATCCATTTATTTATACACAAACTATATTTCCTTAAGTTAACGACTCTCTGCCTCTCCCTCTCTCGCATTCCTTTCCCCATCTCTCTAACCCTCTCATTATATTAATTCGAAACAAAAAATGAAAATATGTTAAATCTAAACAAAAATTGCACCAAGATATATTTGAATAAGAATCACAAAAACAGACAAAAAATTCCTTCCCTCAAAATGATAATTTGTATTTTTTGAATTGAAATAAAGTAACACGACAGTTTTTTTTAATGAACAATTTATTTTTTATTATTTTTTTTAATTAGATTTTTTCCAATTTTATAAATCATCAAATATTCAATTGATTTTCTCAAATTAAAATCAGAACAGAGATCACAGAATATAATTGTTGTTAAAAAACGCTAAATATTTATTCGAAAAAAAATGAAATTAAATATAATTATTATTATATATTTCTGTTGGGTTTTTATCGTTTTGTGTCCGAATTATAAATGTCTTTAATTTACAATTAAATTCAAATCATAAAAAGATTTGCCATTTGTTTTTTTGTTTTAAAAATCAGACAGATAAATTTCAATACCTAGGCTAATTGCCTGGATGATAGGCATTTCAATTGGCTTTTGTTTTATCGGTATTGTAGCGTATAAATGAAAATTTATTAAATCTTATTTTTTTAATTAATTAATTAAATTTGAAAATAATATATATATATAAGACTAGAAATATATATAATAATAATAATAATAATGACAATAATTGTAATAATGATAATAATTATAATATAGTTTTCATAACATAATAATATTTGTTGAGAATTAAACATAATAATAATAATAATAATAATTGAAATAATAATAATAATATTGTATACAAAGTATTGTTTGCTTGAAGTCAATCCTATTTTGTTGAAATTTCAGGTTTAGATCAGAATTTAATCACTTATTTAATCAGTTCCTCAGTTAATATATCGAAATTGTCTGCGCTGTTTTCGCCTTACTCTTTTAATCTTGCAATATATTGATTTTGATATTGAACCCATTTAATCTAGTCAAGGTTTTTGGGAAATTTACTGGGAAATCTGAGTATTATTCTCGTTGATTGTAAGTCAAACAAACAGTTAATTTGAAAAAAAAATAGTCAAGAATTTGAATAAAAAGTCTATTATTCTTGAAAATCAGTCAATCAGTTAAGTTCTGATAAAAAAGAGAATTCACTGTTTTTTTGTTTTGTTTCGTTGTAAATAATAATTGATTTTGTGTTCAAGTGTTTTGTCAGACAGTAATTGAATTTAAAAACTAATTACTCTTTTTTCTTAATTCTTTGTCTTTTTTTGTCTAAAAACTTAAAAATACAACAATTTTTTGTTGTCATTGAAGAACAGACTAAGCGTTAGAGAGAGAAATAGCGATGAGTTTTTTCGGATATTTTTTTTCATTATTTGTCTTTTCGTTTTGTTAGTAATGAGTTTTGAAAAGAAGAATATGAAGAAAATTAGTTAAGAAAATGAACGGATAGAGAGGTTTCGAAATCCATTTTACACAACAATCACAACAAATAATTAACAATTACATTGACTTCTATTGAGTTTTAAGTTTGATTTTTTTCAACAGAAATCGTTTCTTTTTTGTGAATCAATTCTATTTTTGATTTGATTACTCCCTCCGCTCCCCCTCTCTCTCCCAATCCAGGAGTTCTGTCTCTCAATCTGTTGTTTATTGTCTGAAATTAATAACTCATTTATGTTTAGGAAAAGCTATTCTTTTTGTGTATTTTATATATTGTAAACATATTTTTTTCGGTTAAGTTTTGAGGAAATTCTGTTGAAAAACACATTAACTCTTATTTTGTTTGTATTTCTTGAAAATATTCCAGTTTTTCGGCAAAAATGATTTAATTGATATTCAAATGAGTAAGACTATAATTAAAGAGTTATTGACATTTGAGAGATGAAGGAAGGCTTTTCATAAGGAGAGGGACCTAAGATAAACAACTAATGGATTGAAAGCTCAGCATAAGAGACACAGCATAACGACAGACACAGTCAGAGAGCAGATGATTATGTAAAATGAGGCAAAACAAAGAAAAACAAATACGAATTTCAATATATATTTATCAACGAATGTCTCCGAAAAATGCTTTTAAAATAATAATTAACTTGATTTTTGGACAAAAATAAGTCATAAATATATATTAAGTAATTTTTCAAAGAATAAAATCAAGAACTTTTTGCTCACTTTGTTTTTTAAAAGTAGTTTAGTATTCAGAATATTAAATGGATTTTATTTTCCGGTGTATAAGAATTCAAAGAATATTTTTCTTTTCTAATAACTATTTTGTTTTCAATTATCAGTTGTTATCAGATATTAATAGAAAGACAAAAGAAAATAACTGTTCTGATCGAAGAGTAGAGCACTGGGGAGGAGTAGGAGGAAAGGGATGACGGAATACCATTTTGTAGGTTCTTTTTAACTGGTTTTGTCGTATATCACAGCTATATAAGTGTGAAAAACAATGGCACAGAATAGAGAACGCGAGCGACACAATTGAAAAATCTATTTTAAGACAAAGTTTTTCGTCTTTTTTTCTAATCTGTGAATAAAGTAATTCAATTCAAAATACGAATGGAAAGGACTGACAACTCGTAAGTCATTTGAAACCCAAATAATCGCAGAGAAAAAAAAGCGTTTAATTAAGAATTTTCTGTTGAAATGTGACATCAAATGAATGACAGACAGAGGAATGAATCCCACGATTCGTATATCGCTTTCATTATCTCTCTCTCAAAGTTTTTTGTTTGTTTGTATGAATCCTTTCCTCTCCTTTTGCCAAATAATAAGAGAGAAATCCAAATCTCGTTTCTATTTGAACGCAAACTGACTTTAACGAGACATTTGTTCTTATATTGCTTTTTGAAATAATTTCTTTTCTTTTAATCTTCTGCCCCTTGGATTGAATTCAAAATGAATTTTAAGTTTGGTTAAAATTGTGCGATTCGTAATTTTTTATCAAATCTCAATTCTGTGCACTATTTTTATACTAAAAAAAAGTAAATGCATAGAAATTGTTGACGAAATGAATATCACTTTTTTGAAGAGAAGGAGAAAAAAATGTAAAAACCATTTTCTATCGAAAATTTATTTTTCATAGATTTAAAGACTGGTTTTAAAATAGTCTCAATTTTTTCGCTTTTTTCCTCAATAAATATTTGCTCCGAAATAGTCTTATATAAGATTCATATATATATTCAAATTCCAATCGATTTAAATGATACGAAAAATCCGGGATTCAATCCACTGTCAAATGAATAAGTGATGTCCAAACCCATCAACACTTGAGTAATGTTGACATATTTTTTAAAAAGGGGGTAAAATGATGGCAATTATAATTTTCCTTATTTAAATTTAGCCCGATTAATATCTAACCATGGTCAAAACCAGTGGTTTCCATCGAAAAAATAGCTGATTTTTCATTACCAAATACTTCTAAGGGCTTTTATCGAGTTGAATTTAAGAAAAAATTTTGATTTACCCCTTTGGGCATCACTGATAAAATCCTAATGAAATGTTATGAAAAAAGAGGTCTAAAATGAATTTTCACAGATTTGTGATCACATTTACACACATTATGTGGACATCAATTGGAAGAGAAATAATAAACTAACTAAAAAAGAGCTAAGAATATATGCAAAGAATATTCTGTTCGATCGAATAAATGTATATAGAATTCAATGTAATTCATTGTAATTAATACTAAACTAAATATAATTATTCTTCGAGTCTAATAAGAAAATTCCTAATAAGAAAAGGATTTATTTTTTTTATTTTTCTTTTGAAATTCAATAGTCTTTGTGTTAGAGAATTGAAAACATAAACAACTATTGCTTTTATCACGATTTCAATTATTATAAACTTATAATTAATAATTAAATATTTTCATTAGACAATTAGTTAATAATTTGTTTTTTAAAATAAAAATTAGTTTGGTTTTCTTCCTCGATAAAATTTAAAAAAAGAGAGTCACAATGTAATTTGATTGGAAATATCAAGTATTTTGTTTGTAATAAGAGTTAATAATAAATTGAAAAATCCTAATACCATATAATAACCTGAATTAAAGCTAATGAATACATATTTGTTTTTTTTGTTTTTATTGAATTGTGTGCAAGATTGCGGCATTTTCAGCAAAGTGACTGGGCAATATCCCGTTCAACCGAATTTCGCATCAATTTAATCTTGTTTGGCCGGTTTCAGTCAATTGGGATTCGGTCGATAGAGATTCGGTTGAATGGGATGTTACCACAAAAATATTTATTAAAAACGATTAATTTTGTCTTCAAATTTGATTAAATCTAATAATTATTAACAGTAAAAGTCTACTATCAAAGTAAAAATGCAGAACATTGTTCCAGTTTAAATCGAGAAGCAATGTTTCAATACAAACAATAAATATAATCACTACAAATAAGTTGCTTGCTCGAAAAATGTTTTGTCAGCCTTCTGTCTGTTCTTTATAATATAGTAAAAGCACTTCTTAATTAAATAATATCTAGCCAATTTTAAAGCAGTCATCTATATATATATAAAAAAAATTATTCTTAACTTTTTTCCTTTTGATGTTAGCTTGATTCTTTTTTGTTTAAAAAATAATTCAGCATTTTTTTGTTTCTATAATTTTTTCGTTCATTATTTGGAAGATATTTTTTTGTTTTAATTTTCATATTTTTTTTATTGATAAACGAATTTCAAAAAAGAGATAAAAAATAAAAATTGATTTTGAATTAAATCGATTACGAGATTAAAATAAATTTAATCAAGAACATTTTAGAAAACAGTTTTTTATTTCAATGCACTCAAAGCGACCATTTGAATGGTCTAGCTTGAAATTATAATAGATCATCAAAGGAGAAAGTAAAAGTAAAGAATACAAAATCCAATAAATACAGTCTAACCTCTCAATAAGAGAGCTGTGAATTAGGAAAACGTCGATAGAAGAGACAGGCCGATTACAGGCCACCAAGTGTTAATTTTTTGACCAGTTACATTTTGGCCTTTCTGGATAAGGCAAACTTATTTTTTTATAATGACGGCATTTTGAGCCTGCACATTCGACGGTTCTCTAATTAGAGATCTGACTGTATTTTTGAATTAAAAATCTCAAAGTATTTTAATTAATTCTTTTCCTTCTAATATTATCTTGCTGTTTCTGTTGTTGACGAATAATAATAATAATAATAATAAACTTAGGTTTTAAAAGAAACAATGTTTTGTTGTTTAAAAATAGTTTATTAATAAATAAAAATAGAGTCACCGATCAAGTCATGTGTCGCATAACGGCCCTCAACGCATATAACAGTTCGGCCTGAAGTCTGGCCTCGAATATCATCAGATTTACGTGAATCTAATTGTGAGACACAAGAAAAAAACGTTTAGGATATGACCCGGACTCCTTTTAATTAAATTACGTCATCCAGATTCTATTTAAAACTGAACAGGTAACGTTCAGCGAATTAATATTTATTGACCGGTTCAAATCCTATTCAATAAAGTTGCCTTGCTAGTTATAAATTAGCAATATATTAAAAATGTTCATCTATTCTCTCTTAGCGAATGGGTTTGTGTGGACCCGGTTTGAAACTACCCTAAACGAACAAGCAGTTCTTGTTCATATTTGTTTTGGCTAGGAGTGGTTGTATTATCTGAACATGCCCTAGTAACAATTTGAAAAAAAAACTAATCATGGACATACCTTTTCGGAAGGCCTGAATCCGCGCATCACTTTAGAGTAGTCCCCTTTAGTGCGGATCCGATGCGGATAACAGCATAAAGACTTGATATAAGATTTAAGGTTTCTTTCCAAAAGAATATTGACTTCGCGGTAGTCGTAGTCGTCGTGTCTGATGCCATACATCGACTGAATGTAGTTCCAAATGGCTCTACGGAAAGGCGTTGTGTCGATGTTTGTCTTATTTCCCATTCTGTGCCATAAAGATAGTAAACATTAATTTTAAGAGATCAACTGACCCTCGCCAGACTCCATTAATCATAATGATCTTTTGTCTAAATAGCCTGTCCTTATATTATGGAGCACTAGAATAGGGGGACTTACGTATAATAAGTGAGATTATAGCAGATTTTGAACTTTTCGTCCAACAAATTGCCGATATCTGAGTAGAGTCTGTTGACAAGACTGAAGCCGTGGTCGTCCCAGGAGTAGTCCTGGACCCGGAACGTGGGAAAGTCCGATTCGTCACGTCTGCGGGCAAAGTCTTCGTATGTGAACTGGGGATCTTCTAGAAATTTGTAGAGCTCGGCCAGTGGTCCGCTCCAATTAGAAGGGTCCACCACTGGCCCGACAACCACCGGGGAACCGTTAGTGGCGACGGCGCCGTTCGAATAATTGTTATTACTATTATTACTGCTGTTATTATTATTACTATTAGTGTTATTCGTTTGGTTATTGCCTACGGGTTGGGCGCCCACTGCCTGTTGCGGCGAACCGTTGTTGGATGTGAACAGTGGCGACAGTAGTTGTTCCTGGGTCTGGTATTCTAATTTGTCTAGGTTTTTCAATAGGTCTTCCTGTGAGGCCAAATCAGAGTCACCGCCGGCGCTGCCCTTCTGTTCACTAATTGTCTGCATTTTCCTCATTAAAGCTTCGACTTCTGCGCCGGCCGTCGGAGAACTGCCTGTGTTTTTGTAATCGTGTGAATAACGCAATTAATTATCTTTTTAATAAAATTTCAGTCTTTTTGTTACAAGAATTCTTCAAAATTAGGCTCAAAACCAATTAATAATAGCAGTGAATGGATGAGAAAAATCCATCAAAAAATTTTAAATGAGTTTTGTGTTTCTCCCAAAAAATATATAAAAATTAAATCTATTTTTATTATAAAACAATTTTTCTTTTAGTCTTTTTAGAGAAACGACTGACAAATCCATTGAAATGCATTACTCATTCACCACTACATCGGTATTCATGAGTTGAAATATGAAAATAATTATAGGCTGTGCTCGGGTCTAATATTAGGTATAAAATTCTTGAGGTTTTCGAACAAATCCGAACGAAAACTATTCACCGAAAGTGAAGGGAAAAAATGCTGCCTTTTTTCCTATCCAAGAATAAATTGAATGAAATTTCATTCTTCTCAATGAAATATTAAATGGAAATATTTTTCCAGTCCTTCTCTATATTATCTAATATCAGAGATTCTTATCTAATCTTAAGGGAAAATTTTCAACTGAAATACTGTTTCAACAATTTTTGCGTTACGAGTCTTAAAACTACAGTTAAGTCTTTGGAAAAACCAAAGATTATTATTATTATTATTATATCATAGGTTTTGATATTATATTTAAGTATTAAATATTTCGCTGTTATGTAAGAGAACTGAAACTAAAGTTTTGTTTTACTAAAAACTGAGGAGAGGGAGGAGAGAGAGGGAGAGAGAGAAAGAGAGAGGGAAATGGTAGTGAAGTATAAAAAGAGAAAATATTTCGGCGATTAATCTTCTTTTGCTTTAATTTCTTATTTTTTCTACTCATTTATTTCCCTTTGAAATGATTTATTAGTGTTAACACCTCTTGGAATAAAAGAGAAGACGTTTTTTTTTCTTTCCCTTGTTTTCAAAGCCTATGAAAAAAGCCATCTCTCAGTAGAAAAGAGAAATCGGAGCAAAACACAAAAATAAAAGTCAATGAAAGTCATGCTTAAAGTCTTTTTTCTTTTGTGACGATTGAGAGACAGTCAGACAGAGAGCAGAGCAGAGAATAAAGAGTAAAATTGAGATCGAAATGAGAAAAAAAAGAAAATCAAAGGAAAAAACTGAATACAAAATAAATATGTAATTAGTTTTTGATGAGTTGCGAGTTTTCTGGTGCTGTGCTGTTGTTGTCAGGGCTCGCATACAATTGCATTTGAATGCCTTATGTAACAGTTGAAGGGGTATTAAAATTAACTCAACTAGATCAGATCTTTTGATTTTGATGGATTGCACTGTTTTAACTGACTGATTTCGAACTATGCTTGGTCATGATGGTTTAATTCGATTTCAATTACGACACACAATGCGTGGGATTTAATTGTACAAGCAGTTTTATTTTAAAATTAAATCCAGAATATCCCAGGGATAAAAGTGAAATAATCCAGATGTTTAAGAAATATTTATATTGCGCTTGTATAATCAATGGTATTTGTTAATTGGCTTATTTATGTGGGTGTAATGGACATACCTAAACTAGTTGGCGATGCCGGCGCTTTATTTGGATTAGAGTGGAACCGGTGGTTGTGACCATTTTCTTTTTCGTCGCCCTCATTGATAAGTGTGTGACCGTCAGAGCCGATGGCACAGCCGAACACAAAACTGGACAGTGCGTGGAAGTGCGACAGTATTACTATCGCGTGAACCAATTCAGACAAAGACCAGGAGTCACTTCCTTTAGTCAATTTCTAGACGAAAAATAGACATAAATTCATATTTTTGAATAAATTTTAAAACTTTGGGCTAAAGTTATAGCATTTGCTGTGAATTTTGGACCGAAATTAAGTCTAAAAATAATGAAAGCCTTAAATAAATATAATTTATTTTTTGTTGTTTTATTTTCGGTTAATTAATAACCAGAGTCGTTTTGATGAGAAACTACTGGGAATATATATATTCTTGAAATTTTCTAATTAATATTAGCTTTTCTTTTTTAAAAAAAAACTCAATCAACGTTTGCAGTCAATGGTTGTAAAGCCGGGGCTCAGTCTTGGAATAAATGTTGTGTTCAGAGAAAGACCTCTTAAGACACAGTCGGTTCAGTTTATTCTCAGTAATTAAAAGCCAAGAATAAAATTGGAATTAATGAATGCAATCCTCTTATAGAAAATCCTTAATTATTGGCATTAATTTCGGTCTCGACTTTTATTTTGATAATTATATTAAATCTTATTTATCGGTCGGAAAGAAATTTCTAATTAAAATTGTCTCACAAATAGTTTATTTTGTATTTTAGTTAAATTAAGTGTTAAAGTTATTTAAGAGTTGAATGAGAAATTCATTTTTCAATTTCTGTTTCTGCTTGCCTGTTAACTTGTAAAATCTAATTACAGTAAAGCTACGGTAAGGCCCCGATAATTAGACAGGAATGTTTAGCTGGCATTATGACGCTCCCATTGAACACTGGAGTTTTATGAGGGGTTTTACGGTAATTCGTGGATATTATGTAAAAATTGTTTATTATTTCAAGCAATGAATTAGTAACGAAACTAATTATGAGATTTTAAATAATTGGTAAGAATTTCAGTTTCAAATTAAAACTTTTAATTAATTCTAATCGTAATTTAAAATCAAATAAAGAACAAAATACTAAGAAATTTGTGTTAAGTAGAAAAACTTTGATCATTATAATCGAGAGCTAAATGTTTGTTTGTATGAGTTAAATGATCGAGGAATTAGTCGTTTAATGAAAAAAATTTATTTTAATGAAAGACATAATTGAATTTTCAGTCACTCCTCTCATAGTTTGAAAAAATAGTTTTTTTCCTCTCATTCAAAGCAAAAGTCGAGAGTGAAATGACTTACAGTTCAAAAACTTATTACTTCCTAAAATAAATTGAGTCGAAGCTCTTTTTATTTAATTTAATACAAATGATTAATTAAATTAAGCTTTTTTCGTTTATTGGTTCAATAGAATGAACCCCTGGGAGCCTGAAGAGGGGGGCTGGGAGGATGGAACAACCTTTGTGTGTTTATTTCAAGAACAAATGGGAATTTATTATTTATTTATCGCAATTGAAAAATCGAAAACTTTTCAAACAATTTTTGATAAATGAGACCCTATTTGATGTATTGCCCGCTCTGGACATCACTGGGTTTATATGGAAAGACATTTAGGATTTGAATAAAAAAAACAGTAAATAATTTTTTTTTGTTTTAAAAAAAGCGACAGAGGTCTGGCATATTCCAGTTCCATGTGTTTATGATTGAGGAAAGCCATTAAAAAAGATTGAATTACTCCATTTAGTGACCTTTGATTTGTTGTTCTCAACTGAAATTTGAAAAAACAGATCTCAGAAAAGAAAAACTATTTTTTACTCAAATATTTATTGAAATTTTATTTTTCAGTTTTGTATTTAATTAGTATTTAATGCTAACAAACAGATCCAATAGAGGACTGGGATTCAGACATATTTTGTATTAAATCAGACATATTGCTAGCAAAATGAATAGTTTGTGCAAAAATGTTTATCTGAAACTGAATTAAATGGGCACAAAGTGTCTGAGTTGACGACTAGACAGACCAAGAATCTGATAATTAGTCAATAAGTTAGCAAATAATTTGTGGTTTTCTGTTCGAAAAATGAGTTGAATAAACAGTTTTTATATTTAGTTTTTTGACTTTTGATTATCATTTATATTATTTTGAAACCCAATAATAAACTGGTTATAAAATTTTTGAATTTTAACTCTTTTTCAGTTGAATAAAAAATGGAATTCCTGGCTATTGAACTAATAATTCACCTTATCTAGTAAAAGGTGAATTATTCAATTATCGAGCTGAAGAAAAAATTTGTAGACTAGATGTAAAGGTATGACGAAAATGAAAATCGATTTAATTTCAATACACATTCAATAGGAATATATTAATGTGTTTTTCATATCATTAATAATAATTTTTTAGTGAAATTTATTTTCGATATCATTCACACCATTCCCTTCTATTCTGTGTTGAGCGCAGAGCACAACCAATTGGTGTCAATTAATTATTAATTTTTTTTTCGCTAAAGTCTTGTCTCGAAATAATTGTGACAATTAAAAAAAAGTACATTGCTCATATGTGACAGAAACTGGGTTTTCTATTCCTTTCCAGACATGTATTGATCAGACATGAGATCAGTTGATGGCAATCAAAGAATTCAAATACCAATTGTAATAAACATATCATTAATAGTCGTAATAAAACACTTGTTTTGTCTGTTGGTGCTCAATATATGAGCTGGGTATATGTGCAAATGGGGTATGTGTAGAATAGGCCAATATAATTGTTAATAATTAACTAGCAGAAGAATTTTATTTATAAACCTATTGTATACACTAATGCACGGGTAGGAGAGAAATAAGGAGAGTTCAAAATACTGATATCAGTGTCTGCAGATGAGCAAGGTGTCCGGTATCAAAATTGGTGTCGGATTTAACTTTGCCAAGATCGAAAAAATTAACAAAAAATATGGTCGCTCTTTGTTGTTGTTATTCTATTTCATTTTGAATGGGATTTTGACTGATCTAGGAAGCAGTGAGCGCCGGTCTGATTTTTAAAATTATCATGACACATTTTAGTATAGTTTTAAAAAGTGTTTCGGTATTTTTTCAAATTGATCGGGATGTTTGAGGCAGTTTTCGGGTGAATTAAGGCTGCGCAAGCGCTTGGCGTCTTTTCAATTGGACTGACTGATGATGAAAAAGGCAAGACATACCTCAATATG
This sequence comes from Euzetes globulus, assembly GCA_034695525.1. Taxonomy (NCBI): domain Eukaryota; kingdom Metazoa; phylum Arthropoda; class Arachnida; order Sarcoptiformes; family Euzetidae; genus Euzetes; species Euzetes globulus. Next base: position 35,491 of record JAQIWP010000126.1, read on the forward strand.
AGTTTTGCTGATAAGCCATGGCTGGTGTGCCAGCAATTTGTTGATTTGGTTCAGATCTTTGAGCTTCTGGGGTATGTGGTCCAAGCCCTGGAGCCACTGGGGATCGCCACCAGAGGCCAAGAACTCGTCGCGGGAGACGTTAACCAAATATGTGCACTGGTGTCGGGCCGACGCCTAAACGTCATTCACACAAATTGGTTAACAAATGGATAAACAAATGTTCACAAATCAAACAAAAATATTTCTCAACTAATTAGACATTCAGCGGCTTTTACTCAATTTTATTCTGTGCTAATCGATCGGATCGGCGTCTGTTAAAGAGCCGGGCATTCAAGTGCCGGCTCTGATCATTAGTATATGTAAAGACTTACCATAATTGCGATGTATTGGCGGGTGGGGTAAGAGAGTGGACCGTCGCCTCGGAGGATAAAGTTGTGGGCCCTGACGAACGGGTCCTTATAGTTGGGATGACAAGATATGATCTGGGTCACGCCATCATCCATGTAGTCTCTGTTGTCGTTCTGTAACATTATGGAGATTGGATTCGGGTAAAAATCAGTCAACTTGGCCAGATTTTAAAAGAATTGTCAAAGTTTATTTATTATTCAAGCATGGTGGTCAAGGGGGCAATAGAAAAATAAGCCGCTTGGATATTTAGAACAAATGTCATTGTGTTCTTTGTCAAATTTATTTGTGTATTTTTTTCAACAAACAAATGGTTTTTGCCATTGCCCATGATTTTAAAAACCAGGGGACCTTGATCAACACAGAATGAGTAAATTTATTGAGAAAATGACCATAGTCAGTTGGCGTGATTTTCCAATGAAGCTGATAAACAATTTTTGAACAATCATTAAATGCTGAGACAGAGTCTGTGCCCACTAAACAAAATCACTAAACAGACTAAACTTTTATTATATGTGTTGTGTCTTTTCGCACAGAATATTAGTGGAGAACTAAATGGGTCGGAGTCAACACACAGAATGAGATTGACTAGAGTTCTGCCAGAGCTCTCGCTCAGCTGCAATGCTGGACGGACCGGCGCACTACCAACTCGGCTGATCTCAGCCAACATCCAATCAGGTGTCCCAATACTTGTAACTATGCACTCAATTCTGTGCCTCAATGATAAGGGTCTGGCCTTATATTGTGTACACTTGTCGACGGAGTAGAGCAGTGAGCACTGAATGGAACAAACCCAGACCAGCTGATCGCCAGACCCGTTGACAACAGAGCCATTTTGCCTATTTACACCAACTATTTGCTTGAATTGATTAGAAACAACTTGATTAATCTTTAGTTAGTTGAGCATGTTTCAAATATAGCCTGATGATCTGATGAAATAATAAGAATTTTCCAGAAAGTCCTGGGTTTTTGTCAACTTTTATAATGGAATTTTTTGGAAATTATTTAGATTTTGATTCAAATTTGACTAGATGGTTTTAAATAATTAATCTTGTGATAATTTTTTGACAAAGGGCTAACCCAATTGTGTCATGGTGAAACAAAAATCGGAGCTTAAAGTTGACTTGATTTGTGAGTGTACTCAAAGCACACTCAGAAACAGCACTCTATGAATAAACAGCACAGAGTATTGTATGAGAGGGTATATGAAAGGCCATAAAAAACTTTTTGGTGAATAGATTTTTCTGACAAAATACAAAATATGTGTTCCCTCTCTCGCTCTCTACAGTCAAACCACACATCTATTTTGAATTTAAATATTGACAAAACCCTTCCCCATTCAGTGCACATAAATTTTATATATATATATATATATATATTCTGTTCCCTTTTGAAAAATCATAGGACCTGTTAAGTCTTTTTTGATTTTCTGAACTTTTAACCCCCGGTCACTTTTCGGTAATCAAATACCTGTTCCTCTCTCAGTTTTTTTGTCTCACTCTTCTTGTTCTGCACTTTAAGAGTTGTTTTCCTTCTTTTCTCTCTTCTTTGTATTAAAGAGATTTTTGTGTATATTTTCCAATGTTTTTGTTAAGAAAAATACTTTTGATTTATTTTTGCTCGAAAAGGATTCGACTGTAATCTCAAAGACAACAACAAATCCTTTTCAGTGCAAAATATAAACGACAAAATGCAAGTTATTTTTGGGGCCGAAAAAGATATGATATATTAGCTCTGAATAGATTTCAAGTATTGATTATATGAAAAAATCCGAATAAAATAAATGCCTGGTTTTTACCGGAAAAAATAAAGTCTATGGTTTCATAGCGTACTTTAAATAGTGCTCAAGGTGCTCTATTCTCATTTAGATGCAAATTTAACTTTGTTCCTGGCAATATTAGCTAATTAACTGGTAATAGTAGGAAAGTTAGATTGCTGATATCTTTTGCCATTTTCTTTGTCGCATTTCATTGATTTCACGTAGAGTTGAAAGTTTTCAACAAGACTATTTATCTTAAATAAAAATTTCACTGAAATCAGTTAAGTTATAGATTAGATAGAGCTTTTTGTTTGAATTTTTATGAGACTTGCTTAAAAATTTGCAAACCTACCCCCTTGGCGTGTTGAAGACCTTGCACATCCCAGTTTAACCAATATATTAGATATTTTCCAAACTCCTTTCTCTGATTTCACATATTTTCAGATAAATTACTTTATAAAAGTAGCGAAAGTTTTGGCGTCAAAATTATTTTTGCGGATATATATGTTTTCGAATAAACATGATCATTTTCAAAGATAATGTGTAATCGTTTTCTAAAGCATTGCTTTAAAACGTGTTTTTCGACTCAAACCCAGCCTTTGATTACATATATGGCAGTCGGCGTATCGATAATTACTGATGTAATTTATTTGAACAAGGCTAAATTGTGAGCGCAGTCAATTAAAATTTCCATCACGAATATTGGATATTTACAACGATTGTTTTTTGGCTTTTTTGGTTCTGAGTCATTTTATTTTCATTGACCTGATGCGAGAGGACTATCACGTAAGTTGTGATTAGATTATCGGTTAAAATATGCCTGATAACAAAGGAACTATTTGAACTGAGCAAGCGAAAAATTCTCGTGTCGCACTAATGTTACAATAAATGGCAGGAACACCTGTGGTGACAATTTGTGTGCAAATCGCTCGCAACCGTTCGGGTGCGTGGATATGGCTTTCCTAAAGTGTGAAATACCGGGAAATGTGTTGCAATAAATTTTTTTGTGAAAAAAGTGTCGTCCGAATGGAAAACCAAATGATAGGAATACATGCAATACATGAGTTCCCTTTACTGATGAAATATTGGAAATCATTTGCATTACATTATATCAGTCGAGGCGCTCTTCCCTCACGAATGGGCCCTTCCTTTACTAGATGAGAGAGAGAGAGAGAGAGAGAGAG
>JAQIWP010000127.1:0-38818 GCA_034695525.1 Euzetes globulus
TGGACCGTTGTCTACTAATGCTTTTAGCGCCCTTTCGGGCCACTGCTACCACTACTAGACCAGAAGATCTGGTCTTCGAGGCAGACTGCTGCCATGGCAAGAGTGCCGTAAAACAGGGTAACCGTAACAATATATTAATGGATTGTGAACAATGGAAAATTAACAATTGAGCTAATTCATGGGTTATCCCATGGGTAATACCATGGATCAAACCATGGTTATTCGAAATGAAAAACAATATATTAAATTGTAATTAACAAAATTAATTCAAAAATGTTATTGAAGTGATTATAATAATGCAAGGAAACCACCGAAATACAAGTGTTATCAACAATTTATATTCAAAAATGTGTTATTAAAATGATTATAATAATTTGAAAAAAACAAATCATACGAAAGACAATAATAATAGAAAGAAAGGCTTATTTTTTCATTAACTTTTGGCTGATGGGGTGAAGTTCAACAGAAACCGAAGGATTAACGTTCTGTTCATCAGTGTTACAAAAGTGTTGAGCACACCGAACAAACCCGAGAAAAGCCTTGCCAATGCCAGAAATGGTAGACAATTTCGGCAGCTGGTCCTACATTAGAACCCCTGCGAAGGAAGCCATTTGAAATACGTGAAACCCCGCTTTTCTTTCGTCTTCTGACTCTGCCATCAAGTTGTCAAAATCTTTGGCAAATGTAGTGACAATGTTTGGCAGTATCTTTGGCCGAGACGTTGTTTTCAAATCAAACTAAAGAGAAACAAATTTTAAAATATTACTACGATGAGAAGAACAAATTAATCTTTTTAGTGGTAATGTTTTCCACCTCTAAGGACAAACCCCCATCTTTAAAAATGCAAAAATGACCATCAATTTTCTTGAGGGCCTTAAAATTGGAACGAGTTCATTGTGTTGGTAATGAAGGCTTTGATGTTTCGCCCTGACTTTCATCGCCGCTCTCCTCACCAGTGTCTTTGCCCTCATCTTCAGTGTCCTCTTCGCCCACTTTTTTTCAGTATTTTCAGCCGTTTGTTGTCCTGAAGTGGATGCAATGGGACTGACCATAGTGTTACCCGTGGTATTTACTATGAGGTCTTCGATGGCCCCACACATAGACAACACATTTCTGGCAGGAGTCGAAAGAATTCCTCGCACAGGAGTAACGGAAAATGATGGAACCGGTGATTTCACTGGTGTATGTGAAGGTCCTTCATGTGGTGGTGGACCAGAAGAAGATATTGCCGAGGAAATCGACAGTTGAAAAGTCCGATTTGCTTTGTTTTGATTGATTCTAAGGCTAACAAAAAGGAAAAAATTAATGAAAAATATTTATATTCGACAACAAAACATACCTGAAGTCGTCCAACAATGAATTTGACGACGACAATTCATGGCTAAAAGCACTTATTTTGACGGTCAAATCATTGACTCAGCTCATTGACTCAGCTCATTGACTCAGCTCATTAATCAGCTCTTAAATTAATTTTGGCGCCACTCAAATAATTGTTAGGCTGAAAAAAGCCCTGATTATCAACAATGAGTTTTTTTATATTCGGCCAAACATCGGACATTGTCTTCAGTGAGTTTATCATTGGTTGCGATGATCTTGTTCTCCGCCTCAGATTCATTGAATCGTTGTCTAAAATATTGGAGTTATTCGCGGAAATCATCATTTTGGGCCTTCAATTGAACACATCGACGACAACCAGGTTCTTTGCCTTTTTCTTTGTTTCTGACTTCAGCCACTACTTAAAAGTCTTCAGAGTTGTCTGCAGTCTAAAAATTAAATTTTTAATGTTAAATACAAAATCAAATTTAAAAACTCACCTCAACTTTGGACCTCTTTCGCGAACGAGAATCGACGAAACGGGCCATTGATGGCCAAAGAGCGGCGTCGGATTGAGGTCCAAGGCGTTGGAGACGTTTAAAAAGTTGGTTGTATTCATTTGAGGGCAATGGATTGATAGTTGTGGTCGATGTGAAAGCAGTTGTGACAATGTCTGCTGATTTAATGTCTGGTTTTGTGGCAGAAATGATGGGGTGACCAGTGGTTAAGTCCATGGGTTGACCCATGGGATTACTCGTGGGTTCACCCATGGGATGTGTTGTTGGGGTCGGCTCTGTGGGCGTCGAGTGATGGAGTGGACGGCCACTTATCGGCGGAGAAATAAAAGCCGCGTCGTCTCTCTTCTCTTCGTTTGGTTCCAGAATCTAAAAAAAAGAATATAAAAATGAATTAAAACAAACAAATAATCAAAACAACTCACTTTCAAATCCTTTGTTTTGTTTATGTCCGCCATTAGTATAACCAAAACCTAAAAGCAAAGAAAACAATTAATTTTAAATCAATTCATCAAATTATTGAAAAACTTACCACAAATTGTCAAATATTTTAAAAATTAAGCTTTAAATTGAAAAAAATTAGTTAAAATCAATTAAAAATTAATTAAAAACTGATGAAATACTTACCAAACGATGTGTTGAACTGAACAGTTGAACCACAAAAACACAAATGAAGTGAAGCGGATGTGTGTTCTCTTTTGTCAATGACATTAGAGTTCTCACCTCGCGCGGTTCTCATCTAATAAATCTTAGGTTTTGCAGATATAGTTTTATTTTTTTCATGAATCTTAAAACTATAGCATTTTAAAAAAATGTTTAATTTGAATTTGAATTGTCAATTAAATTTTATTAGAATTAAGGCAAGAATCAGATTATAAACTAACTAATAATTCTTTAATTAAATTTAACTATTTTTAGTTATTTTGATATAAAAATATAAATAATAAAACCAATTTTCTATAAAATTCAACCAAAACAACAAAAACACTATATCTGCAAAACCACATAATTATTAGATGAGAACCGCGCGAATCCATTGATTATTAACTTTCAACTGATTTTCAATATTTTCAACAATTAAAAGAATAAATCGCTTAAAAATCGCCTAAACCTCAACCCTAACCTATTAGTAATAGGATATTACATAACATGCAATATTTCAATTATAAAGCAATAAATTTATAATCAGGCTTAATAATAAAACAGTGGGAAAATAATTGAATTTTGTTAATTTTTAGGCTTCTCTTTATAGATACATTTTAAACCAGGGTTTCAAAGAGTTTATATTTTACAAAGTTATGGCTGAATGGAAAGTCTTATTTACTCTGAGGTTTAAAATAAAGCAAAAACAAATAGAAATTATCCATCAACAATCCCCAAGCAAAGCAAAATTCATTTATATTTTGATGAATTATCCTGCTGTGATTTTGCACGGATACCAGAAATGGTTAAATATAGGCCTAAAGTATTTAGTATTGTATGTACTGAAGATCAAACATAATACAAATGCTGTCGACTCGAATTATAAGTAATCTCAAGGTACTATAAAGGTTATAACTTTTATTTAATTATAACCTAGCAACCTACCAAAGTAAAATAAGAAGCTCATTGTCGATGCCTCAGAGTCGTCAATAATTGCAATTCTTATAAAACAATTTCAATGAATATCCAATAACAATCAATTATTCATGCAAATTTTCGTCTTTACAACTAAACTTAACAACTCAACAGTCAAAACAATTTTTTTACTTAGATTTCGATAAAACAAAAAGAGAATGATAAAGATTGTAAATTCTCTATTTTATTTTCCAATCATTAGTTCATATACCAATTGATAAACAAATTTTAACATGAATAATTTTATGTATTATTGGCTAACCTGGGAGTATTTTATTATTAGAGTGTCTAACAACTTGAATACGGAAAAATATTGGAAATACAAAAGAGCAGCACAGCTGCCGACAGCACAGCACGTCTGCACAATAAGACAACAAAGTTGTCAAACTGTAACAGTTGTATCAAATGTGTCGAAGTGACTGACTCTCTGGTCAGACATATTCTCGAAGTAAATCATGTCTTTTGGGACCACTTAATAAATAGAAACTTCAAATAAAAGCGTTCATTCAAATCAGTAAACATGTCTGAATTTGATATATTCCAGATTAATTTATTTGTGTTTTCTTTTCTTCAGTTTATTCTTATTTTTTAGTAATAATGAAATTAATTTTTTCTCAAAAAGAAAATTCAAATGTTCGCATATAACATAGACTAGGCTATTTCTCATCTTTTACGACTTGTTGCAGATTTGAAAAATCATTGTTGAAGGAGCAGAAATGCTCAAGGAGTGATAAACCCTAAAGAAACCATTGAATTTTGGTATTTATGAGCTTGGCCAACTCTATTTTTAACATCGTAGATCGATTTATCGGTAAATCGATTTGTTCTTGAACAAACACTTAAACTGTTTCAAGGAATATTCTATACACAAGCATAATATCATAACAATGTTGCGCACAGGGGGATCAGTTCAAATTTTTCTAGAGCCTAAAAGTTTTAAAACTTTCGATTTACGCCCTCCAGGTTTTTTTTAACAAAGGCCATTTCCAAAAATTTGATTTATTTAAAAAATAACTAGGACAAATACTTGAACTATACTTGAAAGCCTAATTTTTAAAACTAATCCTTAGATTGAACCAGAACAAATAATTAAATATTAATTAAATAATTAGATTACTAAAATATTAAATATATTTCACTTGTACAGGTATATCGCAATTGTTCACCCTTTCGATTGGTTGTCATGGTTGGAAACCCGTACAACTCAAATAATCATGACTATATGGGTTATTGGCATGGTGGTTGCCAGTCCACTCCTATACCAGGCAAAAGCTGTTCCTTTCACTTATGGCGATCAAAAATACTACGACTGTAGAGAGGTGTGGGACGGCCAACTATCCTCTAAGATTTATACAATCTTGGTGTTCGCTCTCTTTTTCATAATACCTTTAATATTATTGTCATTTCTTTACGGCTCGATTGGCTATAAGATGATTAAACGCACAGCTCCGGGAAATGCTGACAATCGCAGGGATGAGGCACAGCTTATTATGACATACAAGGTTTGGAAATTAAATATTATTTACTTGTTCAAATAAAAAATTCATTTTATGATAATTGATCATGAGCTCATAAATTCAGATGAAATCAAACCCCAGATTTTTTTTATCTCAAACAGCAAAGGACATCAGAAAAGATAATTTTCAAAAAATGGCGGCCAGAAGTCGCCATTTTGTCACTAAATCTGCTTTAATACATTTAGATTAAGGTTAAATTACCTTAAATATAGTTTAATTTGAAAAATTACCCAAACTTGATATAAAGTCACGTTTTTTTTAATAAATCCTTTTTTTATTTAACTTGAAACATTTTACAAGCATTTGGGCTATTGTTTAAACTGCTAGAATAGAGATAATATCAACTTGTTTAGCCAGAGACTTCTTCTAGCTTTTTACACAATTAAAAATATTAATTATTAATTGTACTAATATTTTCGGCTGTAAACTAACAGCCTTCATCATGCACGTTCTAATGACAGTATTTGGTTCCTAACATTTGATTAGAATTGGGAACCCAACCCGAGGTCTATCATTAAATCAGATTTCAGATATTGGGGATAATTTGTTTATTTGTTTTAAGCAATTAATTTAAAAAATACTTTCCAATAGAGAGTCAGCAACAGAATGGACTAATTATTAGTTACTAATATATAAGAAAATATACCTCTCATATAATAAGAAATAATGTTTAAACAATAGTCCAAAGTCAACTACCAAAATCATCATTTCAAAATTTTTGGTATATTTTGGCAGAATTCCGGCTTGACAAAATTTATAATTTTCAATTTTTCTAAGAAAATCAGTTAAAAAACATTTACAAAGATAATGCCATTTTATTCAATGTCAACTAATAGTTTGAGATATTCTTCATTCAAATGAAACAGGCAGATTTTCAAGCAAATTCTTTTCTATTTCAGTTATTTGAATATAGCTAGCAGCTATAACTAAATCAAATATAAATCCGTGAAACCAATAAATCATCACTTGTTGACAAATTTTTGCTTTTCATTTATATATGAATGCCCTTATATATATATATAAGAATGGCAAGGATACCAAGCATTAGGGGATCCAACAAACAATTATTGGTTCTAAATGTTATTTTTCCGTCAAAACATCAAATCAAAGATTGAAAAAGCTAAAAAACAAAACCAAAATTGCTTTAGGGGATTCAATTGACTGTTCGAGCTAAAAACTCAAAATCAGAGATCTTTTGAAAAAGGCCCTGGACGGCTCGGACATTATAATTTTTTGAAATTTGGTAGATTATATTCAAAATGTCCAAATATGACATCTAAGACTTGTTATCTAATTTATTAATATTTTAGATAGTCAAATTCTTTTCTTTTATTTTTCTGAAAACGACAAGAAAATTAGAAAAGTGCAAGGAATGTTTTTAATTTTTTAAATGATAACAGAAGATCAAAATTAATTAATAGCTCTACAGAATTTTGGAGAATTTGCTGTACTTGGTGAATCAAAAACATCTCTAATTTTAAATTAAAAATTTTATAAACTCGTACTTAAGTATTTTGAGCCAAGTAATGTCAAAATTTAATCAACCCTGGACCACTCTAATTTTAGTTTAATAAAGAAGTATTTGGATATGAAAAGAATTATCATTGAGTGGTATTTGGCATTAAAAAATTGTATTGTATTGTAATCGAGTCAAATAAAGATAAGGCTGACATCATAAACGTTTTGCTCATTTATTGTTAACAAAATTAATAGACATAGCCTTCCCTTCTCTGAATAGAGATAAACAAATTATCAAGGAAATGAATTTAATTATTTGAACTTTAACAATTATTATTGCATGATATTTTACTCCAAAACAGATCATCAAGATGCTGATCACTTTAGTAACTGGTGAGTTTAATATTTTTGGAAAAAGGTTTAGTAGATTTTTAAAAATCATTTTATATAATTTGAAGTTCTCAAATTGAGTTAGAGGATCGTTTGCCAAGAGCTAATCTCTTAAAAAAACTTTTATAAAATGCACTTACATCTTTTCATTACAGCTTTAACAGTAATTCAGTTAAACATTTTTAAAAATTAGGTATCTTTCAAAACACTCATTCAATCAAGTTTTTAGACAAAAGGAGCATGACTAACATTTTTAAAAATATTTTTAACAAAAAAGAATTTTACTCGTACATAATTTATAATCACTTTTCAAATACAGTCTATGCTCGGTTTAAGAGACCGTCATTTAAAGAATAGTCGGTTTAGAAGTAAATGGAACCCCACAATTTTTTATCGTAACTTTATAAATTAAAAGTACTTGATTAAGCCGATTTATTTTGGGGTTTAACCAAGAGCTAAGAGAAACCAAAATTTCAGAGATTGATTTAGTAGGCACCAAAAATTCTCTTAAACCGAGGATAGTTTTAAGACTAAAAATTACTTTGTTTCTAATTAAAATTTTTCTTAACTTTTTAAAGCGTTTGCCATTTGTTGGTTCCCTTATCAACTATTCTGTTTAATATTCTGGGTCTTTTACGACTTGCATCTGAAAACAAACTATTATGTATATACTGGAACTTACTTCCTGTGTCATTGGCTGTCGACGGGTCTGTTCTATTTAAATGACAAAAATCAATATATGACTGAAATGTTTTGTTTTTAGCGCACAGTTTTATAAATCCCATCATTTATTGTGTTATGTCTAATAACTTCAAAGTAAGTGAAAAAACGTTTATTTCCTTAAATTCTCGAACACTGTTTGTCTGAAGGCTTTGTTTTACCTTTTCTTGTGAAATATAAAGCTTAATCCTTTTTCATTCAGTATGGACACTGATTTTGTGCACAGGACTAAAAAAAGAATACTGAATAGATTGAATTGCGCAATGTGGAAAATAGGATTAAGTTCAAAAGTAGAACAAAAAAACTGAGTAAAAACGAATAGAATTCGCTTTGTAATAAAACCACTTATCATGCACCCACCTAATATGTCAACAATATTTCAAGTTCTTTAAAGAGCCAAGGCAATAAAAAACAAACCTGTCCATCTGGTATAAGTATAAGCGAACATTAGCTGAGACCCAAAGCAGTCAATTCTGAATGCATTGAAATAGTGGGCAAAAGGCGTTCAAAGCTCTCAACTGTTCGCTAAACTTCAAAGCAGACCTTTTAATGTAACCAAACTATGGCCAAACTCAATTAAAACATTCAATTTTAGGTGGCAATTGGCCGCCAAATAAATACTAAATTAGCTTGAGGTTATTTTAATACTGACCTATTCACATCTTGTCCAAATGAATTATTAGATAAGTCCAGTCGACATAACGAGCATGACTTTTTCATTAGTAAACAAGGCCAAATTAAATATCAATTTTTTATTTTATTTTTCATTTTTATAAATCTTTTCTAAGAATAATGAAAGCTATGATATTAAGGGCAAAATTCGACGAAATAAATATTAAACTAATAATCCTCTAATGATTAGATTCCATTTCGAAAAAACAAAATATCCCCTGGGCTTCCCTATCATGGAGTACCTGGTGCTGTTCTATTGAAGTGGTCTACCTGGTGTAAACCTTTTTTAGCCAGTTTTACTTCAACTAAACAAAACCATTTTAAATTGAAGTATAAATTCTGTTTTGAAACATTATCATGGCTATGTAATAATAAAAATATAGTTTTACTTTTTATCATGGTATTTAAAGAATTTACAGTACTTTGACACTTGAATAATAGCCTAGTGATAGCTTAATTTATCTAATTCAAGATTGAAAATGACCAAAAGAGCAATTTTGCTTATTAAAGAATAAAAATAACCATTCTAATTTATATATATAGAAAACATTTTGAAAATTAGCTATCCGATATGATCTATTTTGCCTTGAACATATTTGATAAAAATGATAAAATTACAAGAGCACTACCATATAAATATCAACTAAACATTTTTCTATTGAAAATTGCATTAATTTGAGGGAGAGTTGCAATTTGAGTCGGGTTTGTGAATAAGGCCATTAGTTTCTTGATTATAATCTAATCTATTATATTTTTCTTATTACGGATTTTTATTTCAACATTTTGATTATATAATATTAAACAAAACTAATAAGATTTCAATTAATTATTAGCCAAAAAGGAAATCCTTATTTCTTTCTTAATAATATGGAAATAGAGTCCATTTGACGGACAAAGTCTTCAAAGATTAATCAAATAAATGTATACCAAGATATATAAATAAATGTATTTCCAGGTCTCTGGAGTTCACAATTTAAACCTATAATAGAATAGATGATTAATTTTTAGCATGATATTTTTTCTTATATTTTATCTGCTAAGATTTAAACTTTACTTTCAGAATTGCTGGCCTTCTTGTTGTAAATCTTATTAGATGCTCGACGTTATCCAGCTCTTCGACTTTAGAGGGCCTTATTTATTTTTTTTGAGTTTGCATTTGAGTTTGTCAGGTACAATTTAGAGCAATCTTTTTCCATAGAAACTTCTCTGTATAACGCGATTATTATAAAATGATTTCAACGCTCGATATTTCTAAGAATCCTCTTATATAAACTAAACAGGTTACAAAGAATCGAGTAAAATCAAGTTGGCTCAATAAAAATAAAAATGGATGTAAGCTCTTTAGAATGAATTGTTTTAATCGACTCTTAATATGAACAACACATTGAAAACATGTGTTTAATAAAAACATAACAATATTTTCATACTCTAATAAAAACGGTGAATGAATTGCTTTTAATTGACTCATAAAAAACAGACAACAGTACCTTCCTATGAGGACCCACCAATTTAGTCAAAACAATGTTTCATTTGGCAATAAGTGTTTTTTTCGCATCCGTTTACGTGCGGAAACTTTGTCTGAAATTTAATTTGAAAAGTTGATGCCTTACTTTCTGTTTCATTAGTGGTCTGTTGTGCGTAACCTATTCCGCACTAAATTCAATCAGAGCACAGCCCTAAGAAAGCACACTTCAAAGCTCTCTATGAAACCCATGGAAACAAATACGGAGACAATGATTTAAAAGCAGCGCTTTTGATGACACTCACAAACTTTTGAAGTGATCATTAGAATGATCAGATCCTCGCCAAGTAATTGACCAAGATTCTCTTTGATGTATAGCCTGATTTTAAAGCAATATTTTTAAATGTTCAGTTGCGCTAATTTTAAACTACTAGATTAATAGAAATGTATAAGTGATATAAGTGAATATTTTTCAAAAAAAAGGTTGATTGTTTATATTCAGCGTTTGGAAAAATTTATACCGAGTGGCAATTCAGCTAAAATTGTGAAGGAAAGAACGAGCAGTCCCAGAAAACTATACAGATATTGCAACGCTTAAATGATACACGGTACCTTGGTTTATCTGTAAACTGGCATTATCCTGGCTTTGATTGCTTTTTTCATATGGATTTGCACAGAAAATTATTTTTTAAGTTGTCTTTGTTCTAATACTGTTAATTAAATAGATAATTCTGAAAATTAAACTGTTAATGGTTAGGTATTCTTTTGAGCAATGTTCGACATGATTACCCTGCTAACGTTCTGCACAATTCAATGACAATTGACAAAAGCCTACTTCATATTCTATGAATATCAATGTATATTCTCTGAAAGAATATTGATTTGTGTGAATAAATCACATCAATTTACTGTTTGTTAGATTGACCTTGTTATATTGTCAAACAGAATATTATTTTATGTCAGTAAACATCAGAGAATTATTTCGATAACATTTTAAAAGATATTTTTTTTAACATCTCATTAATTCTACATCATTAATTTGATTTACCATTAATGTTTGCCCTTTCATTCATGCTCATTTCAATAATCCTAAAAGTTTGAAATTTTCATTTCAGAGTTATTTTTTTGTAATTCTCATAAACATTAATCTTACCAAGCGGAAAAACAAGTCTCCCAGACTAAAAATCAATATTTTCTACATGTATTTTTTATGTATGAATGTGTGATATAAACAAAAAAATATGTTTTCAAAAAGTCATGTCATTAATTTAGATTTATTTATATCAGCTAGGTTGATTTTGGGCCTTTATTGATCTGGTGTTCTATTGAGAAAACTGAAATTTATGAGTTTTTATGCTTCTTCCCAAATTCAAGCAAGCAAAAAATAAATTCATGAAATTCCATCAATCATTACGAATGAGCGATTGTTCGCGGTGGCGAGCATTGTTTAATCTATGCTTGATGAATTTCTTAGAATATATATTTGTCTAGACTTTAGGCGATTGCAAGAATTATTAACAGAAATTAATTGGTTATTAATTTCTTTTTTTATGATTTATTTGTAATTTTATTCACTAATTAGAAGTTCTAATTATTGAATGTATTATTAATTAATCCTTTAGTGAAGTATTTCTCCAGGATTTAGAACATAAAAAGATCCGGGATAGCCATAATTGCCAAAATTAATACTTTAACAATGTCGGCCTAAAATAATCTTAGTTGCATTTTAAGTGAACCTGTTATAATACCTCATTAGTTTAGTTCTTATTCACATTAATGAGCTTTCTTCAAATTCAGTTAGCCAATACCATTTAAAATTCAGTTATTTCGCCAGATGACATTATTTTTATCTTTGCCTTAACCCTTGGTTATCATTACTTGTAATTAGATATCAAATGTATGACATTTTCTATATTTACATATTTAATAAAAATTGTTATATATTGATAAAGTGCCCTGATTGTAATAATGAATTTGACAAGATTATGTTAAATAAATGTTTGATAAAGTCTTTGACGTAAATAAGAGTTATTTTTATTGTAAGAAAAAATTAGTCAAAACATTGAGTCAAAAGTTACGAACAAAGCATAGACTTTATGTCAAAATCTAATGATAACTAATAAAGTCAAAGCACAGAATATGAAATGCGTTATCTCTGAAAGCGTACACGACGTGTGTCGCTGTTATTATTAATATTATTATTGTAATAATTATTATTCATAGCAAGGGTAGCCGTTATGGTGTGCACCGCTGCTTTGAATCGGCTCTTCTTTTTCGTACAGAAATACCAGAATCGTCTGATGAGTACCTCAAGAATTTCGAACAGCGATAGGAATGAGAAGCCGACATACATTCCAAGGATACCACCCAGGGAGGAAAACAATTTAGCTGTTGTGTAGGCCTTTTCTTGTGTCACTTCCTGGCAAGTCATCGTTTGGAAATAGACGGTCACTTTGGCCAAGTTCTGAAAGTTTATGTTTGTCTTTCCCCTGTCGAATGTCACCCTGTCCTCGCGCGTCGGCCAACGAGCCATTGACACTGTCTTGTCGTAGTTGACCACCTGGCATCGGGGTGGACACAAACAGTCGTTTACCTTATCCTCGGGTCTAAACATGACATCCTCGACACAGCTTCTGGTCGCCCGACGTCTTGTGTCGCATATTTTAAGTGTAGAGTTGAGCTCCAGCTGTGGTAGGATTGCAGACTGGCACTGGCACCGCCGCTGAATCGTCCACTGAAGACATATTTTGAGACAGGCCTGTTGTGAGTAAGTAGCATTCTGGGTCAGCCTTCCGACCAGTCGCAGCGGCCACTGATCTATGCATTCCTCCGGATACGGTTTGGGCAGTCGAGTTATGTTTATCATTTTGAGTCCTGGATATAACCAGAGTGAAAGTCAGTTCATTTTAATTAAAATTTCAGATATTTGAATGACATTTTCAAACAAAAAGAAAATTTAATTAAAATTCCGGAATCTAATATCCGTTAGGGTTAGCATCCATTACCAAGTAAGTTTTCCACTTTAGGGGATATTTGTAAAGTGTCCATGGAACATTTAACAAAACTCCATGAAATAATAGTATGAAAGTTACCCACACTAAAACTGACTTACAAAAATAAAATACAAAAAATATAACCGATTATGGCTATTCCGGATCATAATGATTATGGCTATCATTATCCATGTATGAGTTTATGAGGCAAAGATCAAAGAGTGAGACATTTCAAATTTAGCGACTGGGTCATGTTTTTGTTTGATAGAACTTGGTAAATCTAATTTTTCAAAGTATGCAATAGAGGCTAGACGCAAATTAACTTATATCTGTTCAATTTATTTAAAAAATGAGCATGCTGTGTTTGAATACCTATATAAGTTGCCTGTTGTGGTGCCACGAATATAGCCTCTGAAGCCGAGTTACCAAATTCATCTGGGTGATGCACCATAACAATGGCTCCAATTTGGGCCGACCCAGGTAGATATTCGCTTATTTCAAGATTCAATACCAGTTCGAGGCCATAGTTGACGCCAGCAATGGATGTCTCCTCTTGTTTGTTGTGAAATTTTGTGTTTCTATTCGACGACTTATACGTAAAACAATTGCCTTCAGTTGGAGTGAAGATGTGGTCGAAGCTGTTTGGATGAGTACAGTTAGTGGCCTTAATAGTGCACCGGAGTATCATATCCTCGAACTGGTGGCTCAACTGTTTGGCCAATTTCTCATTCGAATTGTAGATAACTGCCAACCAATTGGTCAGATTTTCCTGTAGTTCCTTCTCCTCGCGCTCTGTCAGCTCATACTCTTCGACGGGCGGCGGCGGAGTAGTGATCGGGTCAGGTCTTCTACTTACTGTCGACCCCTTTGTCTCATTCAAAAGAGTACTTTGCGAAATGTTTTGGGTATTATTGAAAAACTTAATCCAATTTGTATTCCTATTCGACTGACGTTTACTTCTTTCCAACTGTTTTTTGTTGTCTATGTCTAAGTCGAGGTTCGGTGAAGGAGTTTCACTCTTCTTACTGCCAATTGTGCCATAATTGTTGATGTCATCTATTAAAGGGTTCTCCGGATCGACTTCTGTCGGCTTCACAGTTGGTTTAAAGTCTTTTGGCTTTTCTATAGGTTTCTTAAACATTAAAAATATGTCAAAAATAAATTCAATTTTTACAACATTTTTGACAATATATTTATTGTCTAAGAATTCTCAGAACTAAAAGAACTCAAAGATTATTGCAAAGAAATTTTTATCAACAGTGTTCAAGATTCTTTTCATGTTTTGGCAAATAAAGATACTAATTTTTATGTCTTGAACATCCACAGATTCAAAAAATAAAATGGGCAACATATTTTCAATTCAATTTCAACGCCTACTCTTTGATTAAAATCATTTTAAATTGCAACCTTGGTTACCTTTAAAAGATTTCATAGCAACATAACAGAGATTTTTTCCCCATTAAATAGTTGTATTAACCTTTTTTGTTATTTGCAATCTTTTATTTTGATATCAATTGAATCGAAAAACTACATTAATTTATAATCAAATTTGTCGTTGAATTTAACCATTTTTTTTAATGTCAACAGATGTTGACTTTATAGCTATTATTGAAATAAATAAATGAATTTTACTGTTTTTTAATTGAATTTCTTTTTCTATTTTAAACTATCCTCACGTTTTGATAATTTTGAATGTTTCTAATCAAAAATCATTGTAAAAACATTTCAAAAGAAGAAAACATTTTATTCAAATCCAAATTGATTGAGCTATTCTTCGTTGAAATGAAACAACAGTTGCTGTTATTTTCAATCAAATTCTTTTCTACTTTAGTCATTTGAATATAGCTAGTAGCTATAACCAATTCAAATATAAACCCATGAAGTAGTAGACATTATCAATTGTTGGTAAATTAATTTCATCACATATATATATCAAGAATGGTAAGGATACCATCAAGTCTTATGGGGTCTAACAACAATTTTTCAAGTATTGGTACTAGATGTTATTTTTCGGTCAAAACATCAAATCAGTAATTGAAAAAATAACTAAAATCAAAATCAAAATTGCTTTGAAATCTAGGAAATTGTTCAATCAAAAAACTCGTAGGTCAAACTTGATTTGAAGTTGGCTAGGTTCAATACAACTCCCTTCCTGACCACCCCTGGTATAACTCAAAGTTTTGATTAAGGTTATTAATTCAACTTTGCTTTAAGGGCTATTTCATTTGTAATAATTAACTGAATGGAAACTAAAATCGGAAATTTTATGTCCGAATAATTTTAAATAAAAAACTAATTTAAATTTGAATCAATTAGAGTTTATTAAAAAATATATTCCGGTTCAGATATATATATTCAGAAAGGGTTTTAATTTCTTTAGCATTTGATAGAGAACAAATAAATAAAGAAATCAAAATGCTTTTAAACTAACATGTACAAAATTAAATAAACTATCATTAGGTGTAAATAATGCACCTGCTAAAAGGTTTTGTTAAGGGCAAAAAGAGAGTAATTCGATTACTTAAGTGAAAACATTGACTCGAAGTAATGATGACTTACTGGAGTGACAGGTCTTTCAGCAGTGGCCTGAATGCCGCACAACTTATCCTTCAAATCTTGAGGAATCATCGATGCATTGATTACAGATATGGTTGTATTGCAGAGAGCACTGTATCGGACGATATTCAGATTGCAAACAGTGATGGCCGGGAACAACAGCCGTCGGGAATCACGTAACCGGACGTCAACTGTGATCGGATACACATAGTATTCGGACACTAATTGAGAAATGTCTTTGAGGGCCAAAATGCCGAAGAAGAAGAACGATATCAACCAAAATATTTTGCGTAATAGACTGCGGGCACCGGCAATGTCTCTAACACCGGGAACAGACGACTCGGCAAACAGTTTATTGAGATTATTAGGTGGCTCTTCAAAGCTAACTTGCTTATGTAATTGCCTGTTATTCCGAACGTTTCTTTGTACAAATTGGATGTTCTTGGTCGGATCCGTAGGATTGGGATCAGAATAGGAATCGTTCTGAACTTTGATGGCACTGCTGTCTGCAATCCAATTATAGTCTTGTTTATACGGAGTTTCGTCAAAATTATTTATCGGTTCAGTATAATTGGGTCTCATTTTAGCAGCACGGGCTAAAAGCCTCCTGGACATAAGATGGTTGGCCACAAATGAGCCCATATTCAACTTAGAACGGCTGTTGGCATCCATTTCTGAGTACAGATCTGAATAAATGAATTACCAGAATTAAATCATTGGCAATTTAGGGATACACACACACATGTGCAATGTGCCTGACTATTCAATTGAGAGACAATCAATTAAATTGCTTTTTCTAATGATTTTTGCCCAGTCTCATCAGAGATGGTCAGATTAAAGTTGAAAGAACAGTTATATCAAATAGATTATCAAATAAATAAATTCCAAACTACATAATATTTTAATATTAACTCATAGATAATTCATAGATGAAAATTGTGATAAATTATTCTATTAAGTATTATTCATAAAATCATTCTAGATAAATAATGCATTATAGATGGATGTATACCCTGTTCAAACACCCCTGAATCGGAGAGAAATCATAAGTTGTTACTCTCCTGGGTCATGCATTTCTGGTACACTTTTCTGTAACGCAAATGCATTGAATGCAAAAACTGTTTGTCCATTTCTTATACACTTCTCAACAAAAATAAAATAAAAGTCAACAAAATTGGCATGATTAGAATGGCAGTATACTCCCCAATGATAATAGTGCTGTTGCTTTATTCTGTCCACTCATCCTAATGAATGACCCGATTTGGACACAGTTCTCATGTGACGGAGAAAACTATTGAATAATATTTGCATTAAATAGAAATTGTTATGTAATTCCGATTCGTTGCTATTTTTGGGTCTTTTTCTTTAAAATTCAATTAATTAAATGTCAATCAAAAAGCATTAATCAAATGTTGATTTATTGACGAATTATATAATGTGTTGAAAAAAATAAACCACATTTTATTCAATTCACGTGTGATATAAGTTTGTTCAGGGACGATCAGATCACCTAACAAGGTTGAAAGCCAATCCATATGCACCACATTTACAGCATTAGTCTAGTCATTGAAATCACAAAGTTTATTAATTTTGGGAGCAAGTTTAGATTATTAGACAACATAGATAAATAAGTGAAATTTACACATTTCAAAAGCAAATTAAGAGCTGAACCTAAAAATTGTTAAAGAAATTGTTGCCTTGGGGGTGAATGGACGATTGGTTGTTTAAAAAAAGATCACATATAAACACAAGAATGAAAATTTCAGTGAAATTTTGAAATGAGGTGAAAATTTCCAAATTTTTGTTAAAGTTTCAGAAAAGGTGAAATTATCAATTATTTATTTAAACTATTGGCATTAAAATTATACAATGACTTATTGATCCTCAATTTCTATATTAATCTCAGGAATAGAATCAATTTCAAAATCAGAAAATTCTGAAAAGGATTCGATATTCTTTAAATTTTTTTGAAATTTATAATATGCCTGAAATGCCATTAATTTCTCAACTCTAATATTAGCTAATCTATTCTTGCCCTTGGTATGAATTCTTGCATGATCTAATGAATGAGATGAATATTCTTTCAATAGAGGCACATGTGGTGGTATTGCGAGCAGTTTTATAGCCAAGTGTTATAATTCTGTATGATTCACAATTTCTTGTTCATTTAATATTTTTACTTATCAATTGTTTGCAAAATGTACCTTGATATTTATCACCGATTTCGGTAATATATTTTTGATGCATTTATTTCATAAATCGTTAGACACTATTTTGAAAAATGACTCAATTCAAAGCATAACCTTTTTATTTAAGTAGCGAACCCGTCCAAGCTTTTATTTAAAGTGAAACTTTGAAAATCTTGATGAAACATTCATGAAAGCTTAGTGAAAGTTTAGCCTAAATTTAGTTAAACTTTCACCAATCACATCTCTACATATACTACATACTTCGTAATGAGTTAAAAAGCGTTTAGTCTGGCATGTGTTCATACGTGCTCATGTTAAACTGTGTAAAAGGTGTCAGATAGAATGTATCAAAATTCAGGTCAGAAGCTGACTACTAATGGAATGTGACTTGATCAAATAATTTTGTCTTAATTAGGACCTTAACCATAAAGAAGTTATAAATCTTTCTAAAAGTTTATCTATCTAAAAAGAAGCTGATTTGTTAAATAAAGATTAAAATTCAGTTTTGCTAAAAATTGTTTTCTTTTCCCTTGAGTTTCAATTGCATAATATATTTTGGCAATCCTAATGGAAAGAATGTCTGGCCAGCCCTGTCCTAACTAATGAATCTCCCAAATGCTTCAGAATTTGAATTTCATTAGATGTGCTTGAAGTGATTTCTGAGGCAACCTTTTTTCGTCGTCTCATAATATAATTTAATGCATAAAACATGAATGTATTTAATAAATATTCAATTTTCTGTTACTTAAAATTCAGTTTACAATTGTTTTTTTTGTTTTTATTCTAGGAAAAGGATTGAATTAGTCACAATTTGAATATTTCCAGACAGATTCCTTTAATCTGGATGAATTGAGGCATTGTACTTTTATTAGAAATTACTTTTAAGTCAATAAACTTATATTACAGCCAACATATTAGATATAAAATAACTGCTTAACTTGCTAGCCACAGTTTCAGGGAATCCCCCAATTGTTCGAATAAATTCAGAAATGTTCAAGATATCATTTTAAACACATAAAAGTCATGTGGCAAATTTTTAACTTTAAAAATTTAAGGCAGCTATTAAAAATTATACAAATTATTATAATTATACTTATGATAAAGTATAATTTTACATATATTATACCAGAACTGCACTGCTCTGAGAATGATAATTTGGATGAACTTCAGTTATTCCTCTGTCTGATCAGTTCCCGGGCTAATAGGCAGAGGACTTTCAGTCCGCCTAATAAAAGCAACAAAAAAAATATTTTGCAATTTAATAATTATCAATAATTAATAGTTAGTAGTTATTAAATTGAAAAGTTCCAATAGTCGAAACTGGGCTAGCAAGTCTAACAGTTATTTTATATTTTACCAACTGCAACTATCAACATAAACAAAATTTTATACAACAGATTACAGTTCTTTGTCATTCTGTGCTAACACCGGGCATGACATCTGTTTTTCCAAAAATATATTAAATAAAGAATATTCTGAATTTTTCCGTAAAACATAATAGTAAAATCAACAAGAACATTCGAGAAAACTTGGAGTCTCCTATACCCTCCTTGAAATCTTTAAAAAATAATTTGAACAGATAATTTCTTTTTTCGGATAATACTTTAATTATCCATGTTAATATTGTTGGAAATTTGGAAATATAAAATCTGACAGACCTGAAAGTACTAACATAAACCTTTTCAACTATAAGAAGCGTGCTAAAAAGTAAACCAAGATGATTTATTTGGTTTGAATTTTTTTAATTACTAATTGTTTAATTTAAAACAACAACAATAACAAACAATAAAAATATTTGCATGTTTATTTAAAAATATATTTCTACTCAAAAGCAGTTATTTTTAAATTTATTGTATTGTAATTTATTTTAAAATAGGAAAAAAAGAAAAGAAAACTTATTAAGACCTAAATTAATTCTTGTAAAATTGAAATGATCCATACAGACATCAACAGTCAGGAAATAAATGAACGTATAATTTATGGGTCTATTGTTCCAATGAATCTGCTTTTCAATAAATACTTATCATGTTAATTTAAAATATTATTTTATTTGTTAGGAAGTTTAAAACTTTGTAATTAAATCTCAGTCTGCCAGCCGTTTTATCTAGGACACAAGGAAAATATTACAATTGAAAAATATTATGGGGGAAATAATAAATAAATAAATATTATCTAGGGTTAAAAACAACAAACCGCACTGATGTTACTTGATAATAAAGAAATCACTTATAAATTTATCGTTATAAAAATAGAACCATATCATTAGACTGAAGTGATACCTGCAAGACGAATCACTTAGGAATAAATCATTCTTTTATAAATTCTAAAATATTTAACTCCAGTCAATCTATCAAGGCATATTTGCATAATATATAAGAATAAATCAAATTCTCTTAAGTATTTGAATGTTATCTCATTTTTAGAATTCCTTTTACTCTAAAGTTTCAGTAATTGAATGAAACTTTCATTTCTCTCTTCAAAGGGGTTTTTTTATCAACAAATCTGTGTAATAGAAATAAAATCAGTTTAAGTGCAATCAGTTTTACATTTGTCTGATATATAATTTTGTTTGTTATTGACTTTTTTATTCGCTTTTATATCGAATTAGTTGTTCCTATTGTTTAGTAATGTCTGCTGCTTTGAATTTAGGTCATCCGGAACCTAAAGCCATTTAACCTTGGAGACAGAAGCTGTCAGGTCTTGTCTTTGGCAGACAAAACTGATATTCGCGACCTTTCAGTTATTTTTTGCCTGACTTTTGCGTTAACATCGATGAGATTTCTGATAATCATTTGAATAAACAATTATTTTTGTAACGCTTCCCATTTTTTGCTGAGGAAAATCCCAAACGTGACCAGTTACTCAATTAGCTTGTTAAATTGTTCTTGGTTTCAGATTACTAAATAAAATGTGTCTTGCGTTAAATTGAAGCTATTTTATTTCTAATTTAAAAATATGATTCAGATGAAAAATCAATTATTTCAAATAAAACTAATTGAGGCAGTTTTTAACTAAATATTCTGGAAAATCCATTAAATTGCAAAGATTATTTTTTATGGAAAAAGTTAATCTGTATTTTATATTCGTTTCACTGAAAAATAATTCAATTTTGTAACTTTGGGCTCAGATTTTTCGATTTCTC
Source organism: Euzetes globulus (assembly GCA_034695525.1). NCBI lineage: Eukaryota > Metazoa > Arthropoda > Arachnida > Sarcoptiformes > Euzetidae > Euzetes > Euzetes globulus. The sequence goes on from JAQIWP010000127.1 coordinate 20,546, forward strand.
AACACTTCTATAATGTTTTTAATCTTTCAATACATTAATTAATGATTTATTGATTTTAAAGAAAATTTCAGAAAAAAATCGCTTGAAATGTGAATTTTCAATTAGCCTTTGATTTGGTGTGTGGTCTAAATCACACACCTCTTGAGGACAGGCATCAGAAAAATCTGGCGTTAAATGACATTTTTTCTCAACTCCTAAATTGGCAGAAAAATTGAACAATCAATCAAATTGATGTATAGCTTGATGTATGAGAAGAAAAATTCTCTCAATTTTGCCGAAAATAATCGAATCGTAACAAGAATTTGATCTAAAAAAGAAAATTTTACCGAATTTCATAACAAAAAGGTATTTTGAACTCATTTTCTCAGAAATACTGCGAAATATTTAAATATATTCAAAGAAATTATGAATTATAAAAGAGTGAAACAAAAAACTTTAGGGAATTATTTCACCAAATGTCAATGTTTTCTAACCATGTTTATGATGAAATTAAATAAACAAATTCATATGCTTGGAGACTAATTAATTTTACACAAATTTTGCCTTTCTTATTCGACAAATGAATAATGAGAGGTACCCCTAGCCTTGAACTTTTCATTTGATTTTCAATGTCAAATGAAAAAAAATCAGATTCTGTGCTAAAAAATGTTTATCGCATGAAATATCGAAAATAAGTTTAATGAAATAACTTAACAGACAAGCACTGGTATAAGAGCCCCTCCTTGAATATTTCATTTTAGCCGGTTCCATTTATACAAAATTGCGCAAAATCAATATCACCAGAGGTCATAAAGTCAAATGTCAAACAATATTAAATGACCCTTCATACAACACCCTGTGCGCTAATGCCCAATATTTGTTTGTTTATTACAGCTCCTGGCTGAGTTCTGAACATCCCTGCTGATAAAATCGAGTTTAAAGCTCAGATAAGATCTTTAAAAACTTTCCAACAGATCAGACGCGAAGGAGTCAAAAAAGACATCGCTTAAACAATCAGTTGATAAACCTGTTCTATCAGGTCATATTATATCAGATCTACCGGTCCTTTTGATCCAAATGTTGGGTTCAATCATATTGCAAGTATTATTAAACTTTCTAAATTTAGTCGACAATATTTGCTTGCGATTACTTCTTCTGGCAATATCCGGGAATTTAAGCTTATCCCAGATAGTTTGAACTATAATCTATGCCAATTTTAAATCCGACCATTGACTCATTGTATTCCCAGACTAACCTTGAAATTGAAAATAAAACTTTTAGTTTCATTTATTGTATCATTTATTTTAAAAGTTTAAGCAAATAGCAGGCTCTTTTTCACTAACTCCAATATGTACAAAGATGTTTGGCTCAAATACCGATACGACATTTTGCTATTTTTAGCAAGGAAATATTTTAGTATTTTAGTTTTTTAGCCATACATGATTTCTTGTGATTATCTAGTATCTCTTCTAAATTATAAGACCTTGCTCATTACTGTCTGAAGTATACACATGAAATGCTTTTGTAAATATAAAAAGTGTGGTATGCTTTTAGTTTGCTCTTGCAATATGTGTTTGCTCTTCAATTTTTTGAGATTATATAAATTGATGCAAAAACTGGTTCTGAGTCTTAGTCTGACTGAGGAGTAGGACAAGTCTGAGTGTCTGCACTGTTCTACAGTGTCTTTCCCTTTCCTGTAATTGACTCTCAGATTCATTTGCAGACGTATTCCTCTCTCAGACCCAAACAGTCTTCAAATAGTGTTAAACAGTTTTGTGTCAGATCTGTGAGTCGTGTGCATACGCTTTGCCTTCAAATAATAAGTTACTTCAATGCAAACAATTATTCTGACCTTAAATTCAGTTTCAGGTACTTTTGCACTAAAAGTTATCCAGCAACAAAAAAAAAGAGTTTGAATAAAAACCATTTTGTTCCCACAGTTTGGGATATTTTTTCTTTAATTTGTGCAAAAAATAATGAAAAAAAAATCATTTCTTTTGAATAATTGAATGAACTTTTGCTATAAACTCGGAACAAATCTGATTGTTCTCAGAAAGTGCACCAAAAAAATCTGTTGAATAAATAATTTAATGTCTTTTATATAATAATAAAAATGAAGCAATGCTTCGATGAAATGTTTATTTTATTGTCATTTTCTCTTTCATACAATTGTTATACAAACATAATATGTTTAACACTTGAAGTCTGAATATTGAGCTCAAGTTTTTTGAATAGAATTTCATTTCTTAGAAATTCAAAGCAAACGAACAAAAAAAAGTGAAACTTTTATGAAAAAAGTTGCAAAAACCGATTAAATATTTAAATAAATAATAATTCAGAAAAAGTGTCTATCAGAATTCGAATCGAATTCCAAGGACATAATGAAAATTCTGTGTGTGTGGCCATGGAAAAGCTATCCATAGATAGAATTTTAATAATTATTATCCAGGACAATATCAGATAGACATCGATTATGACATTAATGTTGCCAATTATGAAACTGCTATTATTGGCGACACCACTGGTCGACAGTTTGAACACCACATCTTCTACATTGAAAATCAATGTGCCATTGAATGGGAGTGCGATGGGCGCCGACATTATGACAAACTGTACGAACAGTAACTGTAGTCCAAACAACTATTACTCTAATAGTGATAATAATATTAATAATAATTATGACATTTCTGTTCACCAAAGTGTACTAATGATACCACTTATGTTACCCCACATGAGACTTATGCTGGAGTTCTGTTTAGGCATTTCTTCAGTCTGTCTGACAATGCATTTAATAGTGTATGGCTTTGTGCCCAAACTCAGGAACACTCCCGGGAAGTGTCTGATGTCGCTGTCATTATCGCTACTATCGGCTGCCATAACATTTGTCTTATCATTACACATTGAGCCCTCGCCTACCGGCGCCCTTTGCATCTCTGTTGCCATAATTAGATTGTATTCATTCTTAGGTAAGACTTCAGTTTGAGAATACATACGATATATTCCCTGTTTGTTTTGATTCTGAAACATTTATCATCTCCAAAATTACTGTCATTTTCTTGCATGTGTTATGCTTAAAAATCAGGTTATAATCTAGTACAGTACCAGACCAATTTCTGCTAGTTTTATAACAGCAAAAAATACTAGTTTGAAAATACTTGAATAACTTCTAGTAAATGAAATTCTGAGAAACATTTTAAAATAAATCAGAGATTAACTAAAAGTAGTAAAAAAACGATAAGATTTTGTCATTTATTATTTATAAATGATTTAGTTTTTCACTTCATTATTGGAATCTCATATGAATTGGAAAACTAAATGAACCGGAATTTTCTGGTTTAGTCCAGAAGAATGCACAGTTTTCTCAATAGACATACATAACATTCAGCGTAAACACAAAATCTCAATTAATTACAAGACATTCCTTATTTTGCAATCAATGAAAAAACAGATTCCAATAATTCTTTTCCATAACAATTTTTAGCCGCCTTTTTCTGGATGAATGTTCTAGCATTCGATGTTTACAAGACGTTCACCAGAGCTTTGAAGTTTAAGATATCGATTATCAAAGTGAAAGGCGAAGAAAACAACAAGTTTATCATGTACTCACTATACGCCTGGCTAATGCCATCGCTTATAGTAATCCTCACACTTATACTTCAGTCTAATCTAGACTTTTACTCCCCGTATAATCCCTCTTACGGTAAGTGAATAACACATTCACACAAAACATGATTAATTGTGACCTAATCTTGGTTCACGTACATGCACACGTTATCTGATGATCCCGGGTATAAAATAGTTTAGAAAAACGTAATAGAGCAGAAATATGACCATTAATTTAATGTTTGAAAAACCCATTTTAACATTTGTTTTAACAAAAAAAAAATGATGGATCGAAGCTTTCCTATGGGAATAGTTTGCTAATAAGTCATTTATTCTATCTTTCAGCTAGCTTATTTATCAGATTACATTAAACTTATTATCAGTTTAATTAAAAAATATAATGAATATTCTAAAAAATAATCATCAAATTAACGTTGGGCAGTTCATTGATCTTGTTATTCGGGCAGATAAATGGGTGCTTAATAAATAAATTGAATAAAAGGTTGTTTTTGTTGTAGGTCTGTACACTTGTGGCATCAGTCATTTCCTGCCAATCCTCATATTTTTCTTCATTCCCGTTTGTGTAATACTATTAGTAAACGTAATTCTATTCATAATAACTGCGCGAAAGCTTAAGAAAACAGCAGAAGAGACGCGATTCGCCACCAAATCCAAAGCCAAAGTCACTGATCGTCTGGTCCTTTACATGAAACTGATCGCTATCCTAGGCTTTACCTGGATATTCTGGTTTATTGCACTGTTCACTCAGACGCCAATCTTCACTTATCCGACAATATTCCTGCACGGACTGAACGGTGCGTTCATTTTCGTTGCATTTACTGTCAAACGAAGTGTTTATCTAATGATTTTACACAGAATCAAGTACTTAAGGGGTAGACATAAACACATAAATACCACAATTAGAAGACTTAATCCTCAGTTGGGAGGTCAGAATAACTATTTAAACTCGAGAAGCGACACTCATTTATCGCTATGGAACGAAAATTTCAGGGACAGACTCAGTTCCATAGTATAATACTAAGCAGGGTAACAAATTAGACCAAGATCTTAATTAAATTGTATTTATTCTAATTATTTGGAACAATAAAGTCTTCTAATGTACAGAAAACAATTGAGATATTTATCGCACAAAAATGTAAATATTCTTCTTTTTCACTCAATTATTAACAGAATATAAAATGAAAATAAAAGTATCTTTCAATGAATTTTGATTTAATTTCCTATTCGAAAAATCAAAACAACTTTTCAATAGTTTTGATCAGAGATGGCAAATAGGGGGTATTTATTCCACCCCCTTGTGAGCTGATAATAGTACCTATCAGCTCACCAAACACCCCCTAGCCCGGTGGAAAATATTTGATTGACCATCTCTAGTTTTGATTTCAATTCCGGATATCTTTTTTATTGTTATTCTTTTGAGTTCAAGAATTGAAATGAATTCACAGCTGAATAAACATCAACTTCTCAAACAAGAAACTGCAAGATAATCGCAATTAATTTATGAATTTCAAAGATTAATTTTAATAAAAATAAATACACTGCTGTTTATATCATAAATCATACGAAATAATAGTATAATTAAAACAAAGAAAAAATTGGGAAAATTTATGTGAATTTTTAGTTTTCAGTTAACTTTACATTTCGTCCTCTAATCAGTGGTTTCTATCTTTAATTTAAGACTTAATTATAATTAAAACTTTAACTTAAAAGCCAAAGAATTCACTCAAAAAAGATGTCTTTTTCTAATTTCGGATAATTTTTTCTTAACTGAAATATTTATTAAAACGACTAATTATCTGATGAGAAAGAAAACAAACTTTTTAAATATTCCAGGGTATAGTAAATGCTAATTCTATTAATAAATGTGCATGATAATTATCATTATAACTGAATTAATTATGGACTTTTAGTAAACAAGTCCATTGTGATAAACAAGAAAAGTTTGTCCAATTCATATGCGAAGCACGAAATTAATTCATATTTTATTATTCAATACATTACTCCATATGTAATGTCAGTCAGTAAAAGCTGTTTCAGCCCTTATTTGAGAGGACGCACCCAAACGGGTTAGACATTCAAACAAAATATTAATCAATTTACTTAATCAGATTCAAAGAATATTTATTGTTCAAGCAATAAAAATTCAGTTTATTCAAGAACATATCAAAATTAATAACAAAGAAAATCAATATTCAATAATATTAATAATGAGTAAAAAATTAATGTTTTCATTAAAATGATTCGTCAAATAGAAAATATTTTGAAAAAAAAGTTCAGAATTTTTGTAAAAAAGGGAATTAAAAAAATATTATAAACAGTAAAATGAAAAGTAGTAAAAAAGTCAAAGACAGTCATTTGACTCATTCATGGGATAAGACTGGTCTTAATGAAAGTCGTGTCCAATTTGTAGTTATTTACTTTTCGTTGGAAGAGCAGTGCGTCCACCGGCGACTCAAATCTGACCAAAGCCTTTCGGACACCCTGCTCTAATGCAATACATACGCTCAGAACTGTGCCGACGGTCTCTCCCAAAGTGTTAATTGCAAACTCATTTGTTTCATTCGATAAGTTTCTGATGAGGACTGTTGTGAAGCCAAAGCTGGCATTTTGTGAGTCCGTCCCATCAATTTTCAGCTTTTTATTTATGCTGATCTGTTGACCAAAAGTATTGATGACCTGCCTTTTGTTCTGGCATTCATTAGAGACATTTCTATTGAAGCTGACATTTGTGTCAATTCTCGTCAGTGGTTTAGCTCTTCTTTTCTTTGGCTTTTCTTCAAATTTTTGTTTCAGACCATTCCGAGTCGGATCTGATTTCTGCTGTTCTTCGAGTTCTCTTTTCTCTATCAACACAGCTCTGAGACGCTCTTCCTTCGACTCACGGCGTCGTTGCTCTTTGTATTGAAGGTATTCCTCTCTCTTCTTCTTTTGTTCAATCAGTTGTCGCGAGTAATCATCATTACATCCGACGCCCACCTCCTCAATGGCACTCTTGAGGTCCAAATTGTCTGGAAAATGATCAGGGGAATTACCGGTTATGATAGCATCGAAGTCAAGATCCTCGAAATCCAGTTCCAAATCAAGACTATTCATATTTCAAACAAATTTAATTTAATTAAGAATCGATAAAATCAGTGAATTTAAGAACAAATAAAAAAATTTAGCAAAAATTCAAATAAAATATGCGTTTATTATACGAGCGATCGATTAAATGTAAATTTTAGTTCAGAAATTTCACACAATTTATTCTATCAATAGCTTAATCACTGAATCACCGAATTTTTAAGGAGAGAGGACAAACAAAAAATGATTTCAACTCTTTTTTTTTGTTTCAATAGTCAGAAACTGAATAATAATTTAGATGTTTAGCACATCTCAACCTTAATAGAAAAATTGTTGATTTGAGCAATAAATAAATATTTGAATGAGCACTCTATTCAATTTTTATTTAAACAACCTTGATGGGCTTCAAGTTCAAGTAAATTTCACATTTCTTAACTCATTATATTAGATTTGATTTCGAGTATCCTGCAATTCAAGTGAATATTTAATAGAGTCATCATTTGATTAGAAATCATTTCAATAAAAACATTTTCATCGTTTGAATGCCAAATAAAATTTTTGAGTAAGGATTCTGAATGAAAAATAAAATGTTCTAACAAGGACAAAGTTTGAATTTTACTTTTGATGGAAAATTTTTGTATCCTTTAAGTTGCATCATGTCCGACATAACCAAAGAAAACTTGTTACCTTAATTAATTGAATATGATGTGACCTTATTAATGCCCTGATCATGTCTCTGATCCAGATTAATTACTAGCTGATTTGAATTAACACAAAAAAAATCAGAAAAAATATTCCATAATAATCGCAAAAGGATCTAGGAAAGACATATGATAAATGATTAGAATTAAAATGGATTTGATTTGAATATATTCATATTTATTGTACTGGTACACTTTTGTCTTAGATCTTATTGCTTATTGCCAGTGCTGTACATGTAATGTGTGACTCGTGTATGGAATAACTCCATAAATAATAGTCTTCAACTCTGACCTTCTCTCCAATAAGAGTATCTCATTTGTCAGACTTGCACTTGAATTAGATGTGAGTCTGTCCTCTCACTAATTCATGTCGAATGAAGACTTTCATCGTTTTCAACCACTAAATTATGTAAGTTTTCGAAAATATCTTGGATTCCATCAATAAATTAACACTGAACAGAGATAAAGTGTCATCATGGAATCGATCAAATTATAGGTGAGTCAAATGATAAAATCAATTTACCCTGGATTTTCAAGATTGTATCAAGAGTAAGCAATAGGGTAAAGGCCAAATTTGAGTTAATCAGAGGATCAGAGCCACCCAATTATTTAGAGGACATTTGGCTTTCTTTGTGTTTTTTGGTCCTTATTATACCGCCTCATATTTGGCATTGACATTCTCATTGGCAATCCCTGAGTTCGAGTACCTTTCCCACTTATTTCTATTGAACATTTTTGTACCTCGATTATATTAACTCATTTGATTATAATAAAAAAAGCAATTTGTCAGACATAAAGTTTGATTAAACGTCAAAGTTTCGCAACCCCTGGGAATATGGTTCTGGTATAAATCCAATGAATAATACATTAGAAAAAAATAGTGAAAACTATCTCCAAATGAATTACAAAATCATTGAAACATTTCAATCGATTTTTTGAGTCACTTAAAAATGATTCAATAATAGAGTGCAACGAAAGCCAGATTGCCTTTAAATTTACTTATTATTAATATTTATTAGTATTATTATTACAATTATTGTGCGGAACATTAGCTGAGGCACAGGTTTTAGTCCCTGGATAAATAAACTATTGTAGAAAAATGATTTTTAGTGATGAAAATTTAATGGCATTTTTCAAATTCTTTTCAACGAATTCATCAAAACATTAGTAGAGTTTTATGAGAAAAAAATAAACTCATATTTCATTGAAATATATTTTTCCCTCAGTTTTTAAGCAAAAAGTCATTTGAAGAGAAAAAATCTTTAATTTACTAATTCTTAATCTCAAGGCTCGCAAAACATGTTGAGCATAGGAATTGGAGGACAGCACAACCCCTATCCATTTAAAAATCAATCACTAATGAAGCTTTGATTAATTATTAATGTTTTATTAACAGATTCCTAATAAGTTTTAATTATTTATTAAATTTAATAATTATTTTTTCATTAGGTTTTTCAGATTAAAATCAACGAAAATTAAATCATTTTTCTTCTGGTAATTTAATAATTACTGTCAAAATTATTCTGATCCAAAAAATTCAATTCAACTGAGTCAATGGTTAAGCCAATGGATTAAATTCAGTTATTTGTCCTTCGCTTTCCTGGTGTTCACCAAATTTGATTAGTTTGAAGGCAGAACAGCTCCTAGTTTTCAACCCCTGTGTCGGAAATCTGATGACAAATTTGAATTATTAATAAAAATTATGAAATATGTGAAAAACAGTTTGAATTCCTGCAGTAAAAACTGTAGAGAAATAGTTTATTGAATTCATGAAAAAATAATTCACATTTCTTTCCATTAAATAAATTTTCGACTAATGATAGAGAATTCTAATTAAAAGCAATTAATAAAAATTATTATATGTTTTATCCGTTATTTTGTTCTTCTAATTAAAACTTTTTTCGGATAACTTTGTTATGAAGACTAATAAAAATAATTATTTTGTGATTTTTCGGCACTTATTTCTAATTAAAACAAAATTTGTTTAATGTTTAGATAGGCTTTTGTCAGACAATTCAGCTGACAATCAGAGGCTGTGCTCAAACACAGGCAAACCAATCGATCATCAATTTGTGTCAGTCTTTCAGTAATTTTCGCTATTATTCTGTTAGGGTTTCAGATGTCTTATAATTTAATGCATGTTTTCATTACTGAAGTTAGTCAACACTTAGCCTCTGCCTGTACTTTAGATTAGCATGGGAATAGCCAGAGACAAAATTAATGAGTTTCTGCTTGTCTAGATGAAAAGTATTGATGACATCACTGATTTTCTTTGCTTTTCTTCTAGAGTAAACGCAGAATATCTTAATTTAGACAGTTTTTAATTTCTTAATAATCATAATTGCTTCAATTAACTTCAAGCCGGCCTTGGTTACTTTTGCATTCAAAAGACTCTTATTTCAAGTATAATTTTCATTACTGATTATTTTGATTATAATATTTGATTAACAACTGAAATATAATCAAGATAATTTTTCAAATAGAGTCAAAATTCGTCCTGTTTGTGTTTCAACACGTTCAAAACTTGTGATTGAAATTTCAACATGATCAAAATGGCGAAACCATAATATATTTTTCAAAGATGTTAATTCATGTCAAATAGTTTATCATCAATCCTTATGGATGATCAAGACAGAAACTATCTGTAATTTCCCATTAATTAAACCTGCTAAGTTTGTTGGAGCTTGGCCATTTATGCTGTCTATAAAAAATAAATATTTAATAAAGAAATCGATTCATACAATCAAACGCTACAAACATTTCTATTTTATTAGAAAATAGGAAACAAAATTAATTACATCTTTTAATACAGTTTTATCGCTTATAATAAAAAAATTTCAATAAAGAAAACACAGAAAAACACTTCACAAAAAATATCAAAAGTTTGTTTGAAAAGTATTCAATAGAATGAAAAATAGTTATCAATATTTTCAATCAACGCAAGCAATGATTGCATGCATTCAAATATTCTCATAGATGCTTTTGTCTGAAGAAACACCATTTCTTTATTATAAATAATTCCATTATTTTAACGAATAAAGTTTGCAATCAATAAATCATGTATTCTGTGCTACTATTCTTTATTCAAAGGGGCTGGCCAATTTCTCCCTATCCGTGACCACTTGATGAGATAGCTGGCGATAGATAAATTCTATCTTGTACAACATATACAACAATAAGGTGATAAACATTTGTCTCAATTGCTGTGAATTTAAGCGTTAGAAAGTGTCAAAGTCAAAATGCGAAAATTTAAATTGTTCAAATTTGGCAAATGACAGATTAATTCGTCAGGATCAGTCACCATTTTTACCTCCTCAATCCAATGGTAATGTTATAATTTATGTAAACTTAAAAGTTTTCAAAAAAAATCACTAAAAAATTACTTATAAAATATATATATATTTTGTAAATTTTAAATATTTATCAGCAGTTTTGTTCAGGTTTTACATTTTTATCAACATGGTGGGAAAATAATCAAAATAAAACAAAAACAAAAATCTGGAAAATATTTAGAATTGTGTAACTTGCCATATTTACACCATTGAAATTTGAACATTTTTGACTTTGACGCCCCCTAGCACTGAAATGCACAGGAATTATGTCATAATCTTTTGATATTCTCTTATGTCAAGAGCTCCTCTATTGTTTGGATTATTTTTTCTGGGTGGTAATAAGTAGGCAAATTTTCCATAAGCATTCGTCAGCCCCTTATGTTAAATATTCTAACCATTGATGCTATTCATGACCAGGGAACGCCAAACCGACACTTATCTGGAAAACTCTGAATAGTCTAAAAGTTGAAATTTTTGTTTCATTTATCCGTCACTGATATCCGACCCTTTAATTAACCAAATGATTGACTCATTAATATACCGACATTTAGGATATATTAGCAAATTTCAACAAATCGCTTATTTCTGCACTCATTGGCGTTCGTAGTTCATGACTATTCTTATCCATTGTTATTCAGTGCTATTCCTATCGTAATATTTGCATTTAAAACAGGCATTGAGTGCTGGGAACACGAAGTTATGGCTTTTTGTTTGAAATAGACATTTAATTGAATGGCAAACATCAAGAATAAAGACATTATTTTATTTATGTTTAAAATATAAAATACAAGTATAATAATGAACAATATTATAGTAATCATAATAATAATGAGAATCTAATTTTCAAGTTCATGAAGACTACTGGGAAATCCCTTCGCTTTTTGGCTCATTCCGAGTCTATTAATGGTTTGGACAGCCTATCGTTTGGATTGTGAGCTTCGCATTGATTATGTCAGTAAAGTGCTGTTTGTTTAGAATATCTTCGGTTTCAGTGTTTAACTCAGATCTCAGTCTTTTGCTAAAAAGCTTTTACTGAATGAAACGGTCGGAAAACAGTTTTGTATTTAATATTCTCATTCTTACGTCAAAAGCGGTCGAATCCGAAAGCATTGTCTAACAATTCATTCCCTTTTCATCAGTGGCTCAACTTTTATGTGATGCCTACGAAAACATGTGTTTTTGTTGGAAAAAAATGGGAAGTAATTGAATTATAAATATTATTATTTGAAATATATTCTGAATTCCTTCGAGAATATGGAAAATCTTGTGATTCGATACCACAATGAAGAGAATAGTTCCGATTATCTGAACAGAACTGCACTGAGTTTTAATGAAAATTTCAATTCAAGTGTTAAAGGAATTCATAAATATTTTAATAACAAAACTCATGACTTAAATGATTTGAAAAGTAGTGAAGAATTTTTGCGGGAATTTTTGCTTTGTTCCGACAATTTCGGCGGAACACAGTTCTCTGTATCAAAGCAACAGATCCTGATCTTAAAACTATGTATATATCTGTCAATAGTGTGTTTACTGTTACATCTGACAGTGTATTCCATTGTGCCCCGACTGAGGAACGTTCCGGGTAAGTGTCTGATGTCGTTATGTGGGGCCAAAATCAGCGCCAATCTGTGTTTCCTATTCTCACAAATGGTTTACAGCCGAGAGTTTAAGTACTGGTTATGTCGAGTCATAGCTATTTTGAGACACTACTTCATTTTGACGGTATTCATGTGGACAGTCGTTATCGCTTTCGACTGTTACAAAACCTTTCGGAGCTCAAAGTCAATGATCGTTCTGAACAGCATTAGGAGCACATCATTCCTGAAATATTCACTCTTCTGTTGGTCTATTCCGGCGCTATTTATAGGTATGTAATGACTCAAAAATATTGATTTTTGCTTAAAATTAATGCTAAAATTCATTAAATCATTTCTATAGTAAACTCCTATTTATTTGATTAATATTTTTAAATTTAAGCCATAAATTGACTTTTTTCACTCTTACTCTATTTATTTGATTCTGATATTAGGCTCACTTATCGTAATTGACGGCACAGTTGAGGAGAGTATATTCAAACCCAATTATGGACTGCATGTGTGCAGTATTAATAGTTGCGAAGCCTTCCTAATGTATGGAGTGGTTCCGATCGGCGCTATTTTAATGGTCAACGTTATATACTTTGTACTAATATTACATAAATTATATTCAACTAGCACAGAAGCAGAAATGGCAAACAGGGCGTCATTAAGGTAATTTCCTACTAAAATACAAGCAATTTATGCAAGAACTCCCTTAATTTAATGGCAAGTTTTGCCGACAGACTAGACTAGAATAGTATCAAGGGTATATTTATTGATCAGACCTTATCAGCGCTTAACTTTGAAACTGACATTTTTTGTCAGACGTCCTTATCCAATTTCATGGTCAGATTTTCAATAAAGTGAAAGTTGAGATTTAATCAAGATTAATTCTATATTTTATATACTAGAATAATTTTATTTTTATAACAATAATGATGAAACAGCCAAGCTCAAATTACAAAAAGCACATTATTTAAACCAGAAGTATTATATAAAAATTGAGCAATTTGAAATTTAATTTAAATATTCAGCTAATGATTTCACAGCGATATTCGAGTCCATTCTATTGAATAATAAACTTTTTAATTTATTCATCAAATGAATGTCACATAAAAAGAAAAGTATTTAACTAAAAATATTATGAGAAGTGCTTTAATGTGATCTGTCTGTGCAGAGCGCAGTGCATTTGGTACACCAAACTGGCATTAATACTGGGCCTGTCCTGGATATTATCGATAATCGCGATATTTATTCCAATAAGTCATATATTCTTCTATACGCACGCCTTCTCTTCACTGCAAGGAGTGATTATATTCCTGGCCTTTACCTGTAGAACAAACGTTTGTCATCTACTCCGGCGTCAACTGCACTATCATCTGAGAGAAGGTCGAAGACAAACATACATTTCGGATAACAGAAGAGCCACTCAAAGCCTATCCAGAAATCATTCTCTGAATAATAACACTGAAGGCTCCGTTCTCTTCAGTTCTGACCGTTAGTCAAAGGACTCGGACAACACAATAAAAAGCAAATCTAATCAATAATTTCTGTGAATCAATAAGACTATAACGAAAATGATAACAAAAAAGTAATAACCAGTAAATCCAGAGTCTATTCTCTTCATCTCATCATTTGATTCTTCTCTCGTTTCTTCATATAATTTTGTATTCTGTGCCCAACAGAAGGCAATTGCCATCGAAATGATAGATGAATTCAAATGGAAAGGGTAAGTAATATCATTTGAAATGAGAAATTCAAGAAAAATTGTTTCGCATTTTTGTCTAATTTGATATTTATTGAGAAGTTTCTGTGTTTCTCATTTTACCATTCTGATTTTATTAAAGAGTTTAAAAGGTAAGTCAAATGACAAACATTCCAACGGAAACTTTGGGAATACATAATGAATGGCATTTTCAGAGCACTTCTTTGTTTTTAACAAAATGTTGGTTGAAACTACATTTTCTTTCTTTTTCCCTGGTTTAATTTAAATTAGTTCTGTTTACTTAAACAGCATAATTTATCTTAGTCTATTCAAACGTTATATTACACAAGGAGTCTCTTAACATTATGATGCTCCCTATAGACATCCCTGTTTGAAACAAATTAATTCAAATGTGGGTTTCTTTAAAAGCATTTCATTTTTAATCGATTTTCAGTGAAATCATATGAATGACTGAAATATTTGAATTCTTGTCAATTCTGAAACTCAAAAATTCAGAGATGTATTTGAAAAGGATTTCAATTATTTGTTTTGCAAACGTTTATTGATTGTCAAATCAATTCACTTGGAATTCTATAGAACTGCTTGCTCATTCAATGTGCTGTATGTTTCAGAGTTAAATCCAGAACAAAGAAGAAGTTGAGTGTATCTCAAATAATATTGAAGCAGAAGATAAATAATCTCGTTCATTTTATTTTGAATACAAACTTTTAAAAACAATAAGAATACAATCAACTGAATTTATTTTGAATTTCGCAAGAATTTAGTTGAAAATATACAAAATTACTGCCATTACCTCTAGTTAAGCGAATGATGCATGTGCGAATTCTCTAGTTTACAATTCTGACGACTGATTGCAACAGAATAAAATAAATTCTGTTAAAAATTGCGAAATAATTTGCATTTGAAGCACATTTACTGAAGAATATGTTTTCATTGAAATGAAGTCTATTTTTCAGACAAAAAAACTGTTTCTTTTGTCCACTTCTATGGCTTTTTTCGATCACTTTTCTCTGAGTTATACAAATTTCGAAGAGAAAAAAGTTGATTATATTATTCTTATTGCTGTTATTCTTCTTATTATTATGTGAAACACTATTATGTGTACTTTCAATGCAATATAAGTCAAGGCTTTTTTGGTCGGACATTATTGGAATTTCATTTCCACGATTATTAATCTCGATATCCGAATGTAATTTCATTTAATCGTTTTTCTTTGATTAGCTGTTGAATTGAAAAAAAAGTAAAAACAAAATCTATTGGACTTCTCTCCACAGTTTAGCTTTAGTTCATTTTAAATCTATATGATTTAGAAAGCTCATTTTATTACAAAAGTGAATTTAGTTAGTTTCAAGCCCATTTTGTGACCACCTTGGTGATCATCACTTATTAAATTTTGTATATTTGCAAAAGAAATTTCCAATTCAAACATGAATAGTAATGACTTTCCAGGTAAACATTTCTTGCTTTTATAAAATACTTAATCATTTCATAATGTTGCCAGTATAATTCTTGCATAATTCCTGTGTTATATCTTTCATAATATTATTGCTCAGAAAATTAAAACCGGAATATTTCTAAATTAATGAATAGTTCAAAGCTTGTGAAGTAGGAGGATTATAATTTCTACAAGATTAAAAATTTATATGATCTCGAAGTATATGATCAAAAACAAAACTCCCAATAGATTGGAATTAAATTCATAGAAGCATTGATTCAAAGGTCAGCCTCTCTATTGAAATATTGAATAACTTTCAAATCAATAATTCCCAGAATTGCTTTAAAATATTTCATAACTTGAAAGCCAAACGGCGTTTCTTACAAAAAGCATAAACAAGGCAGATTTTGTCAAATATGATTTCAGAATTCTATTCCAAGAATTTAATCTCATATTAATATGTAATGAAAATGTTAGTCAGAATAAGACTAAGAATGTTCACATTAAAAATATTTTGCTAATCGCATAATCGGATTCATTACCATGCAGTTCTAGATTTAAGAGCAACTGATTTTATTTGCAAATTCATTTAGAAGTCCTGTTTTATAGAAAGATCTTACTCTTAATGAATTGTTTTAAGTAGATCAATTGCAGACAACTGCTGGATAAATGAAATACTGATTCAAATTTGATAAGGATTTTATCAAAAGATAATGTCATGAATTGAAGCACTTAACTATCATTTCATTTAATATTTAATTAATATGACGGCATGAATGACATAACCGCTGAATTTAACTAATATAATGTCAATTATACATTTCACTTGAATTTTATCTGCCTTTTTAATGAGTTTTCATCACAAACTTTATTTACCTTGCGCAATTGACAATCATTCTAAGAGATATTGACAAATATTGGGAAAAAATAATTGAGCTGGGCTTCTCGGAAGACATATAATAGTAGTTCATTGAAGAGCGAAAAGAGTATCCTAGAGTAGATACAACTAGTAGAGTAAGTCGTTAATTATTTTTAATTTTTATATGGTCATAAATCTTACAATTTGACAAGCAAAATTTACTGTAGCTTGATTTATTCGAGTTTATGTTAATTATCATGTTAACTACAATTAGAGAATTTGGCCGGAAATTTGTCGTTTGAATGTATTCCAAAGGATTTAAAGATTGTGGCCAATTTGGATTAACCCAGGAAACTGAATTCAATCATTTCATAAAGAGAGTAGGAACTATATTTAGTGTTGCTAATCTTTTCTTAAAACTAACCAGGGTCAACAATGCTAAACTTGCTAGGGATAGTTAAAACTACGTAAATTCATTCGTCATTCATGCTCTTAGCTCTTAGCATAACTTTCAGCTAGTTTATTCAGCTTTAAATCTTTATAAAATGAAATTTTTTGATTTTATCTCCAGATTAACGGTAGTTATGCTAGAGTAGTAACGCAGGAACGGTAGTGGTAAGTAGGAACGGTAGTAATCCCCGTTCATTGAATTTTATATTATAAATTTATTGGCAATATTTATGATAAAATTAGTGAAGCGCAAGATTAACCATTCTAAATTGTTGTCTTTCAAGAAAGGTTTCCAGGGGGTATTTCACCTTGATACCATCGCTTTTCGTCATCTCTAAGAAACATATTTTTGCTAAATTGTCCAAGAAATTAAATTTATCAAGTCTAGTTTAAACCTAAATCAACAGGTGATAAACAAATTTAAAAAGATAATTATATTTTTTATAGATAACCTTCCTAACCTTAGGAATCAATATAAATTTTTTGAGCAAATATAATTAACCCTCGTCAAATCCCTAGTTAACCGCTCCTCTTTGTCCATACCTTGAATAAAATTGGAATGAATTTATAAATCAATATCATCAGGATATTTGTCTAACTCAATAAATCGATGAATACCAGAGGATTTATCATATCTAGTATATTGAATAGTGAACAGATATTGAAGAAATTAATCTCTTTTTATTTATTATACTAATTTGACCAAGTTTATTATATTATGAAACATCATGTCTGCATAGATAAAGCAATAATAATCGTGTTATCTTCCCATTCATAGTGAGATTGTTCGAGAAAATTTCCGAGAAATCATTCTAATGATAGTAATCATTATAAATTGGTTCAGCACAAATAATTGGCATGCCATATATATATATATAGTCTTTATATTGTGCATCATCAGTAGAGATGGCCAAATAGAAATAATCTTTTTATTTTGAGAAACTTTCTAGAAAGTTTCTCAAGAAACTTTCTCGTAATGGTTTTTCTATGGTCGGCCCATGTATTTCAATGGGGAAATATTCTAAAATTTCCTTTCAATGGTCGGCCCATGTTAATTTTTTTTATGGAAATTGAATAATTGCCACTATTGGAATTAGGAAAAATTAAAGTGAAAAACTTTAAATTTGACGTAAATATTATAGATGGGAATGATTCACTCAATTTCTAAGACTCAGTCATTTCAAATTAAAAAAGATTCGATTTTCCAATTGACTATTTATTTATAATAACAAATTCTCTAAGTTCAGGTCCATCTGACTGACATTTTAACTTTTATTTAAGTATAGATAATCTCTAAGCTATTTGGGTATAATATAAAATTGGTTATCGTATACATGAAGAAAATTAGAAGTTATTACGAAAGTTGGAGAGTCAGTCAGGTAATCACTATTAGAGAATGTGAATACTTGTTAAAATACTTATTGATGGTCGGCCCATGTATTTCAATGGAAAACATTCTAACATTAGTTTCAATGGTCGGCCCATGTATTTCAATGGGAAAACATTCTAACATTAGTTTCAATG
>JAQIWP010000128.1:0-38697 GCA_034695525.1 Euzetes globulus
CTCTCTCTCTCTTGCTCTCCCTCTCCCTCTCCCCCCTCTCTCTCTCTCCCTCTCTCTCCCTCTCTCTCTATCTCCCTCTCCTCTGTTCTAATTGTGCTTTTGTTTATCCAAAATATTAGGCAAAAGAGTGAATATTTAGTGGAATAAGAATGAGCTCATTGTTCGCCCATAGCTTTACTGCAAAATGCAATGACATTCCAAAACCTAAATAATTTATTTAACAATTGTTGAACTTTTACAAAACATTAAATAGTTTTGTTTAACTGAGAATCAATTGAATAATTCATTACTTCAGAAGAATTTTACCAAAATTCTAATATGTTTAAGAATTTTCGCAAATCTATTCATCAATTTTTCTTATTATTCCTCTATTTTATAAAAATCTTGTTTTTAGCCATAAATTCATATTTATTGCATATTATATAATATTTTGATGATATTATATAAACACATTTGACATTCAAAAGTTTATTTCACTCGAAATAAACTTTTTTTAACATAATTATGAATGAGTAAGTAATTGTTGATGAGTTTTATGACAAATGAATAATTATATTTTCAAGCATCAATTAGGAGTTAATGATATTTTTGTGTTAATTCCTCGAATTTCCATTTTCAATCAATTTAATAGCATCACCAAGTACAATTAAAAGCTTTGCTGATCCGCTAAAATTTTCACCGCAATATTAAATTAATTTATTTGAATATCATTTGCAACTGAACTGATCTGAACTTATTCTAAATTGATTTTGGTTTAAAACTGTAATAAATTGGACTTTTAAATGTCAAGAATCTAAAGAATGTCAAATAGACAAGCTCAATTGTAAATTTTTCAGCATGCAAAAAGATACTGTTCGGTTATCGACTGAAAATATCGAAATGAATAAATATTTTGATTGTAGTTTTTGGGCCAATGGTTTGTGACATATCGGGACCGTTCAGAAGCCGATTGCATTCAACAGAACATCACTTTCAACGGTCGCGACAAATATCTAATGACTGAGATAAGGGAACCGCTCGCTAAGGGTGTCTTTACGTATGTATTTCATTACACTCTCATACCAATCAAACTTATCTTGTTCTCGATTGAGCAAAATTTTCTAGATCAAAATGATTCAGAGATGAGATGAATCTGTAATTCTAATCAGTGTTTTACAAATGCAAATGTTGGGTTTGAAAGCTCTCTTTGAGAACTCATTGCCCTTTTAAATATATTAACAATAAATTAATTTAAATTCTGTTCTCAAATCTTCAAAGACAATGCTTTTTGAAGTGAGTTTCTCGAGTGTTTGAAAGACCCTATTATTATAACCCCCTCTTTGTTATGAATCAAAATCGTTAAGTCTTTTTTCACAATAATTATAAAATAACATAAAAGAATTGATTCTAAAGTAATCTAAACATAAAGTTTTTTCAGACTCTTCACAAGTGATTAAAAGATTTGTTTCGCAATATTATTAACAAAGAAAAACATGACTTCTATTAAAACATTAATTTTTTATCTGAATTTATCGCTTGTTTTTTATAGCCTCAAAAGTAATGCACTTTTAGAAAGAAAAAATCAGAATAAAAGACCTTTTTTTCTTTGCATATTTGAGCTCAAGAAATGAGTTTCAAAATTATTTGTTGACTTCACAGCAATTTCTTAATCGACAAAATCAATTGAATGTTTAGATATTATCGCAAGAATTTCAAGATTAGAAATATTTTATCGATTAATTTCAAGTTTTGTTTTTTTACAGAACCAAGAAATATGAGATCAATACGAATGATAGACTGAAATCTGAATTATTTCTGGGTAAGTTATTTAAAACCTTTTAGAATTCCACTGATAATTGGCAAATCATTGACCTGTCCCTATCATAAACTTAATCACTAAATAATTACCAATAAATTATGACTAAACTCACATTAAAAAGGATTCAGTTTCTAAAGTTTTGAAGTAAAGGCAAAGAAAGGCTAAAATTTAATTTTAATAGACTATATTTATCAATTGACAAAGAGCAGTACTTTAGCCTTTAGCTTTAGAATCTATGAAATTCATACAATTTGTATAATTTACTGTTTCCTGGATGTTTACTGAATTGATAGCAATGACTTCAAAAACACTTTGGACTGAAATTTAGTTGAAAATGAAATTAAAATCTTCTTTGGTCTTCTGTTGAATAGTAAAAATTACGGCCAAAACGGTATTAAATTATCTAAAATTTCATACATTTCTGTATAAACAGGAAGTAATATTCAAGAAATTTATTCTTTTTCGTTACTCACTCTATGCCTAATATGATTAAATACAAGCGATTAGAAAAATTAAAATACAAAACATTATTTAATTCCTATTTTAAAATAAAATTTTCCATAATATACTCAGTTTGATAAAAATTTTATGCGTGGGGTCAACCAGTTAATGCAGTCCTATTTAAATCTGAACCCTGGACCGACACATCTATTCGATGAACTGTAGATAACTACAGAAATTGTATTCTAATCATATGATTATATGTTCACTACCAAAATAAGAATTCAATTGCATGATACATTTTCCTGAGATTCTTGGTTATTCACTTTAATTGTTTAAAGAACAAGAGAACATTCTTATGTATCAAACTTTGTTTTGGTTGCAAATGAAACAAAACTTTGTATGATAATTTAATTACTTTTTCCTTAAACTTGTTTTAAATAATGAATAAATGTTGCATAATATTCAAAGTAAAGATGACCAAGCTCATCAAATTTGACAAGGATAATATCTAATCAGATATTCTAGGCACAAAATTCTTAAGAATAGACGAATCAATGAAATATGCATTTAATATAATTTTAAATTAGTCATTGAAAAAATATTATTCTGATCCTTCTCTTTTATTTGATATTTATTCAAATTACAATTAAATACTTATATTATAATTACAAATAACATAATTAGCTTTTTTAAGTGTTTTCTTTAATATTCTCATCAATTCAATTAATATGAACAAGAGTATATTCCTTCAAACTGAATGTTTTCAATTGAGATCCTTGAATAACAAGTTAAATGTGAGGTACAGCACAAGACTTTACACTTCCTCACAATTATAATATATTTATTATTATTTAGAAATGAAAGGAATTGCGAATAAAGTATTGAATATTCAATTATGCCCTCAAGTTATTCAATAGACTAGAAGTTCTGAAACTTAATTTGTTTATACCGTTTTGTGCAGCTTTTCAAGTGTTCACAACAACTGTCAGTTCTTACCATTCAATACCTAATTATCAATAATTTAATTAATGGCGAAACAAAGGCTTGTTCTTTGCAACCAATTGATTGCCTTTATATATCCCTGGTCTGCACATCAATGTAATAATAAATGATAATAAATGATTGAATTAAAATCGTGTTTCTTATAGTCATTTAAATATATGTTTTGCTGAAAAGTTTTGATGAATTATTCTATTTTCTCCATTCTATACACTATTTGAAAGTCATATTCAATGAAAAGAAGGAATAAATCGATTCTAAAAATAGTGTTTTTTAATTATATGCCTTACTCGATATCCAGACTCTGTCACGAAAATTACCTTTTTCTTAGTTTTCTTCTAAATTTGTTCGATTGGAAAATAATTTTCAATGTCGAGTTCAACCTTTCAATATTATTCTCACGAGAGTTAAAACTTTGTTCCGCTCCATTCGCTCGAATGCCATTCAGCCGAATCCTTTTCTGATAGGAAGTAATGTTTTCAACATTTTCACCTTATCCTGTCTTGCATAAAACACATGCAGTCAGTATTCCTGATATTATTATGAAGTTAATCAATCAAGCACAAATACCTTCATTTTATCATTACATGACTTGAAAATTACCGTTATTCTTAGTCTAATAGAGCTTGAATATAGCTTTTCAACTTTACATTCTCTCGAACAATGTACCAAAACTGCGAATTAAATCAACAAGTTTATTCACTTTGCGATAATTAGTTTCGGCGAAGTGTTTTGGTCACTTAAAATTCAGTCAAGTCTCTCAAAGCTATAATAATTCCTTCAATTGATTCTTTGTGTTTGCGGTTTAGAAAACAAATTGAATCAAACAATGAGTTTCTCATTTCAATGGTGACTGCAATCAAATGGGTAAATATCGCGAAAATCTGTTATAAATAGAAAGCTGTGATGACATTCACTTCTGATTGAATTTAGTTAAGAATCCGGAAAACAAAAACTTTGTTTTTCTTCTTTTATTCGAGAAAAACAATTCTTAAACACAAACAAAAGTTTTTTTTTCCAACTAAAATGTAAACAATTCCTTAGAAATCAATGAAACAAAGAAATGACAAATCAATACAAATATTTGTTTGAATATTTTATTTTAACTCAGAATAGACATAAATAAGGAGATAATTCTCGACTTAAGGGAAATTTCATTTCATTTTACATTTATCTATATTTTGTCATTAAATTGAAAGATTAATTGGCGTTGAATTAGTGCCAAAAATATTGATAATTTTTAGAGAAAAATACGACACAAATACAGAATCTTCACTAAAGTCAGTGATGTATAGTTAAGATAATTGACGTCTTGTCCTTCGAAGTAAGAATACCATATCGTCATTCTGTTCTTCATTTCTTTGACCCCCATTTATTGCCTTTTGTTCTTCTAATTCTATATGAAAAAGTTATAAGCTTGGAACAAAATTACAATAATATTTAAGCATTAATTATTTTAATATTACAAGAACAATTTCTATTAACGTAAATAATTAATAGTTAATAGCAACAAATAAGAGGTACAAGAGCTACAAAGTAGAAGTAGATTAGAGGAGCTGTCAATTAATCAAAAGACTCATCAATTTTGTATATCTCTTTATCTTTTGAAGTTCAAGTTTACAAGTGCGCACTCTTTTTAAATTGTGCATGTTTATTAATGATAAAGCAAAAATATTTACTGGCATTCTGTTATTTTCATAAGTTCTTAATCAGGAATACCCAAGCTCCCCGGCCTAGACAAAATTAATTCAAGGAAAAACAATGGGTATTTTAACCAAGATGCTAAAAATCAATAAAAATCATATATAATTCAATAAGTATCAAATTTTTAAAATGCTCTTGTAAATACTTTGATACAAATGTGCTTGCCAATAACTTAACCCAGGGGGTCGGTTCAAAGTCAAACAGTTTTGGTCTATTCTTTCAGTGAATCCTTTATTTAAATATTGTTTTTCATATTCTATTGAAAGTTGATTTAAAAAACAGTGAAAGTCATATGAGATTGAAATGAATTTCTTCGGAAATATTAAGAAAACAATCAAACAATAGATAAATCATTGGCTGAATGTTTCTTGAATTTTATTACCGTATTTATTCAACGATTAAACCTATTATGCAACTCGTTATGCAAGTTGTAAAAAGTGAATTTATCATTAATTCACTTTTTCATTCAAATGAACGCATATTTCTTATGAATTTAATGTCAAATTTTATGCTTTCAATTTATTGAGGAATTCAAAAATCAATTAATCATTTGATTCTCAACTGTTTAGGCAAATGATTGCAATCATTACTATACTTATGACGTTTAACATAATTACAGCTTCGGACCAATTGATTTGGCAAGATATTATTCATTAAATTTAAATTAAGTATACAAGTTTGCAATATAGATCGATACTGATCATTTTTATAATAAATCTATATTTGTAATAATAATAATGATTTTTAAAATTTAATACCCGGCCAGAAAACACCATTTTATTCAAATACATCCACATTGTAGATCCAATTTAATATTACCCGGGTTTAAATAAACTCCTATACGCAATGTATACAGACAGGTGGAGGCAGGTTTGACCTGCATCATAAATTCTCGTAAACCGAGCATGTACAAGCAAATACCAGGCAATGCTTCGTTTTGCAATCAACAAAATTGCACTGTTTAAAATTCTTTATTTTTAGATAAGCAAACTATTTTTAACAAGTGTTTGAAGTAGCACATTCTATAATGAACGTTATTTTGTGGTCTTCTGTTCTTTCAAATAATTTAAATCATAGAATAGTATTGGAATAAATTCAGGTCATAATTGACATGACAAGCAATTCTGTCATGGTAAGTGTCAGTGTAAGTGCACGATTCCTTTGATGGACATGTACTAAGTATTTCAATTGCCAAGAACATCAAAAGCAATAAAAATGCTGCATATTTTAACAAAATCATAAGTCAAGCAATTATTAATCAGTTAGTAGTGGCCAACACTTCAAACATCTAGAATTGAAAGCAACAGCTTTTCATATACCCTATCATTTGGTTTCTTAAAATAAATTTACATTTCTTAAGGCTTAAGCTTTTTATAATAGTAAAGGCAATACATTATATTTAAATCGCTAACAAATAAAAACTCGTTTTTACGATTAAATAAATCACACCCTGATTATATTATTCTTTCAAACCTATTTTTGATAGCTTTATAACTACTCTTTTACCTCTTAAAGAGTATTCGGCAATTATTGAGTCAAGAATAAAATTGAGTAAATATTCTTTCATAAATGAAATCACAAGTATATCAAAGTTTTATATCAAAGAACTTTCTTTTATACTTAACTAAAGTATAATTTTCTTCGTTCAAAATCTTTCAGAATTTTATTCTTGTCTCAATTTAAGCTAGTGCATGTTAGGTTTAAAAATAGTCATTGGCCGATAAAAAATTAGATTGTTAAATTCTACCTTTGTTGCTCGTTAAAATGACAGCAAATTCATTTAATTTAGACATTCTTAGGCCCTCCAAGTTAGAATAGAATTTAATTGTACTGAGTAGAATTCTGAAGAAGGGATTTTGTCACTTTAAACAACCAATTTACGTAGATTAAAAGTTTATTAAAAATTTGAATACAAAATATTAGTGAAATACTTATTAGTATATAATTTAATACAACAAATAAATAATTTGTGGTTTGATTTGAGAGATTTATACTCAATTGAGTAATTTTATGTGAACTGACTCTGAAATAAGATGGTATCAATTATTAAGTGTTTAAAAAACATAGTTTACTGTCTGTCCAAAGCTTTTGACCCAAATCTTTAGTGTAAATCTTTTCGTAACCCTCTTTTGATTAACATTTCTTATGTTTTTTTATTTGACTTCAAATATTTCATTAAATTCTTTCTTTGATTACTCTAATGATTAATAATTTTTTTCAATTATCATTGAATTTTAAAGTACACAGATGTGCATGTTTTTCTTTTTCAGGCTTCGGTAATGTTTAGAAATGAAAAATTCCTGCAAATTTCTCAATAGAAACTTTCATAAAATTGCTCCACTAAATTTCTCAAGAATTTTTAGAATTCTTCATTATCTTTCAAATAATAAACCCGTTAAAAATATTTAAATAGATCTTTCACCAATATTTTTGCGAATCCAATAGAAAGAAAATTTATCAAGAAATCTGTGAACAATTCTTGCATTTTCAAAAGTTTCTAGAAAATTTAAACCCTAGATTTAAGCGAAATTTACTCTGTTAACTTGCAAATTAACAGCCCATTAATCAATAATCTAGAACTAGCTTTCAAATAAATTAATTAACTCAGGAATTTACATTTTTTTCAAATTCATAGTTCATTTAATGGTTATCTCATCTAGATAATCAAATCAAAATTTCTTAGCGACATTTCAGAACAAACATAAATTAAATGGATTTTCAATTCGTGGAATTGAGAAGTTCTGAGAGGACTACTGAGAGGTATAGGTATATATTGTGCACATCTCTGTATTTTCCAGTCATAGAATCGATAAGAACAGTTTTGATGAATGTTCTTTTAATTAACAAACAAAAGAAAGTTTTATTCTTGCTAATCAGAATATTTAGCATGAAATTAACATTAATTGATATGAATTCATGAAAAACTTTTCTGATAACTTTAATAGATAGCAATGCATTATATAGTTATGAATTTTTCGAAAGCTATTAGTTTTTAAGACTTCATATCCTCAATACAAGTCACGAAAATTTGTAATTAGGAATAATATAAGTTAGGAAAATTCTTTTAGCCATTCGACTGAATTAGTTTCACAAATAGTTGAAGGGTTGATAATTAATTAATTTTCTAATTAATTATCTGAAACATTGGTATATATCGAATAATGTGTAATTTTTCACTAACTTAATTTGTACCAAACAATATCAAGCAATTTTATTGTAATAAATTTGATTATCTAATATGTCAAGGGCATTTTTATTGAGCTTTTTGCAAAATTGCAAAAAAATGTCTCAAATCTTCTTCATAACAACAAAACCAGAACAGTTGTATGACTGCCATCGGCTGCTGATGTCGTGCTTTTTTCTTTTTCCAATCCAAACCCTATTTGACCTTTGATTTAGTGAAGGCAAAAATGAAATTCGTTTTTTATAAACAAGGTCCAAAAATTTACAAATATAATTATCGAAGAAATCGAGGCACTGACTTAGAAGTTGTGTAAATTTAAAGTCTGATTTATTTGGCAAATGAAAATTGATCAGATAACTTGTATTACCAATTAAGTGAACCTTCAAAATATTATGATATGTGATATGTCAGACATTTAAAAACCATCAAATTTTATAATTTACAGCTAACTATAAACCAGACATGTGCAAGGTCCGTGACCCTAAGGGGGTTATAGCATGGGGATAGTAACTCATTCTCAGACCAAAATCTAAGGGGGATATAGAGGAAGTATTTTTCAAAAATTGCGGCCGGAAACGTCTACCGAAAGCCATTTTGTTCTTAAAAACGCTTATTTCCGGCAATTTAAATGGTTAATTAGCTTAACTAACCCACAATTAAGCTATTATTCAAGTTACAATGCTAATTTTCTGGAAATAAGGGACAAAATGGCCGACTTTTTGGCCTCCATTACAGAAAAATTAAAATTTTCAAGGAGGGTCAGTTTCTTTGCGTTTTTATGGTACATTTTTTTCAAACCTAGTGGGGATAAATCCCCAATTATTCTGACCTAGGGGAATAATTCGGAAATCCCCCCCCTTGCACATGCCTGCTATAAACCTAATAAATAAAATATTGCACAGACTGTCAATTGACTGATAAAGTGTTATCCCTTACTTCTTACTGATATTCTGCCTAATGATTATAAGAGTTAACCCTGTCCAAGGGAATTCCAAATGCCAACAAAATGTTAACAATGAATTTAAACTCTGATAGCTAAGAGTAAGAGGTCCTTGTTAATTCCATCATTAGTTAATATTTGCAAGCCCTTATATTTCAAGATATATGTACTGGAACTGGACTTGTGACTTTTTAATAAGAATGGTTTGATTAATTTGTAGGCACGGGATATGGTCCGAAGCAAAGTCTGTTTGTGCTAATGACTGACTATGAGAACTATGCGGTCACTTATAGCTGTCAGAAGAGCACATTTGGTCACAAACAGGATCTGTCGATACTTTCGCGAACCAGACATTTATCGGACTTATATCTGAACAAAATCTACCGATACATCTATCGATTGGGTCTCTCCTCCTATCACTTGCGAGCCATTAATCACGAAGAATGTCAGGAACCAGAACTGAATGAAAATGGATTCGCACTGAATAAGCCCTGGTTTTACTTTTTCAACAAATATTCTCAAAATGAAGAAATTGATGCATCGGATGACAAATACTGGCGATGAACTGAATAAGAAAATCATTACTATTCCCAAAATAGCTCACACCTCAAACTCTATGCCATAGTTTCCGTATCAAAATAGAAGTCCTCTTCTATTCATTTAATTTATTGTATTTTTGCAAATTTATTGACAGGTTTTACATCAAAAAAATTGGTGATTATTTTATACGTGCATTAAATCACATAAAATATTCGATAGTGTTATTCATAATCTTTTTTCGTTAACACATTAAGAATCGGATAAACATTTTTCATATTTAATTTGATAAATGTTTGAATCATTAGCAGAATATTTATGTAAACGTTTCAGTGAGAATTGCTATTCATAATCGTAATAACCTAACATACAATTCGTTTCTTATTTTTTGGTCAAAATATTTTTTATTGAAAACTCTTTGGTAATAATTCATCAAATATTCTTTGAATAGAACTTTTTCAAAGCCTTTAAATTTTAAATAATTTTTGTCGAATTGTTTAATCGATTTTTTTTACTGAAAATATGAATAATAAATATAAAAATAACAGCTCTTTGTATTGAGTTCCATAATAAGGAAGTTCATTTTGTATACATTGTTTGAAATGTGTTTTGCTGTAAAATTCAATTTCAATTGAAATAAATGAGTGAATCATTTTTATTTAAACTGATTATCAGACAATGCATTGAAGTTCATTAAAAAGTTCTTTCATTGAATCAAATGTTGTCTTTTATGAGACTAACAACTAATTCAATTATTTGATAATTGTATTTCAACGTGCTAATTGAATAGTTTAACCAAGTTTCAGATTCATTTTAAAAAGGTTATTATTAAAAATATAAATATTAATGTGTAAATTGTAATAAGCGAAAGGCATTGGTGTCAGTGCTCGGAGAAAACAAACACCGATTAATTCTGCCCTCAACTCCAACACAACGTCTGCTTTGGAGCCCATCTAAAGAACTGGACTTCTTATCAGCTCTTTTTGTCCGATAAGAGCTCCATATTTGTAGTAAAAAGAAACCAAAATAGCATCCAATTAATGGTAAATATGTGCTGTCTTACAAATGCATATTGATTGATCAAATATGTGAGACAATTAACATTTCATTAAAATTATTGCTTAATATTCAGAATTGATTTTGAATTCAAATTAAAAAAACATTTAAACGAAGTGTAAAATAATATATTCAATAATTAAATTATTTGCAATGTTTGATATCAAGTGAAAGCTAAATGATTGAAAAAAAACTGAATAAACCTTGAAAATATTAATGATCGACTCAAATCCCTGTAATTATATTAGTGTAAAACTATTTGTTCAATCAATTTCTGAGGGCAGAGTGAAAGCGACTTAAGTGAAAAAGTTCCATTATCAGGTCCAGTTTTAAGTAGTATGACATCCAAACCAGAATTCTCTCTCATAAGAAAAAAAGTTATTTTTACTTTTGCTGGTGTTTTGGGGAGAGTTAAGTGTAGTTTAAGAGTAGTTTTTCATATGAAAAATCAATTTTCATGTGAATAGTATTGCAGTTAATATTAAATCGCATTCGATTTTATTCATCGCTTAATTGCAATTTCAAACCATTGATTGTAAAAATAAGTAAAATGTGAGTAAATTATAATAATTATTAAAGAATTTTTGTCACTTTTATTAATGAATTTGAAAATAAGTTTAATTTTAATTTAATTATCATTTTTGTATTAATGCCAAAAATTTATATTTTATCCAATTATGATTAATCAAAGATATTTTTGATTCTTGATTCTTTTTTACTCTTGATTTTTATTCGAATTATATTTAATTCAATGATAATTTAAAAATAGAACATTTTTTATCATTTTTATTGATTGTATCCAATAATCAAATATAGATTGAGTTTATTAGTCATCGAAAATCATTTATTGTTTTCTTCCTCAACAAAACTAAATAAATAACGAAATATCTGTTAAACAAATAATCAGTTTTTTGAACCGAACTCTTCCTATCGTTTCATTCACTGCAGATTATCTGCTATTATCTTAAAAATTGGCTTAAATTTCTCAAGGATCAAATGATATGGAACCCGGTAACAAGTCTACAACTGATTCATTAGTTACTAATATTCATTAATAACAATCAATATTCTGGAGAATTATTAGTTTATAATTTATCCAGAATAATCCATTCATTTGCAATCCATTCATAACTAGGTTGAAGACAGGCAGACAGCCCTTTAGGTATTTTTAATAGGAGCAATTAACTCTAATAACTTATACCTCAATTCAATTGATCAAGCGATTAGGTATTTGTGGTCATTTAAAAATAATTTTTCAAGGTGCCTTTTGAAATGTTGAGTATTTTCCTTTTGATAAGATGAAATGTTTGCGTCTTATATCAGTTATCTGTAATTTTCCTCTCATTAGTGCAAAACTCAATTGATCTGTCATTTGATTGTGAATTATGAAATGCGTTGATCATATAATTTTAAAAAATGAGCAAGCAGAGTTAGCTCAAATTTACATGTAATCTGAGTGTCAAAAATTTTAAAATACTTGGAATATTTTAAATTTTATCTGTTAGCTAAATCAAGTTTACCAAGAATATTGAAAATTTACACCCTTTTAAACTGAAGTCTGATCTTTTGAATAATTTGAGCTCAAAATTATATAACGAAAAAAAGTGTTATGGTTATAAACTATTGAGAAGTGATGGATAGGTATTATGAAACACCAATTACTAGGATTTCATTTTTAATCATTGTGTGAAAAGTATACTAACTCTTAAGAAATTTCAGTATAATATCTTGATAAATCGACTTAATTGGTCGAGTTCATAGAAACTATGTACTAGTAGTGCAATATTTTGAATCTACCCCTTCTCTACGTCATGTTTTGCGTCAAAATGTACATTTTTTGGGTTAATCTCGAAAGTGTTTTTTAGCTAGTCTAAAATTAAATGATTAACATTTCTTAGAATATAAAAGTTTTCTCAACGCAAAGGATCCCTTACTACCAATCCTTGACCTGGTACTTTATAACATATCCTAAAGTTTAGGCATATTTTGAGAAGTTTAGAGGAATTAAATTCATTTTATGTGATGAGAATTGATTAAAAGATAGACTTTAGGGGCTGTTGTTTTGCAAGCTTTTTAATTGAAACTTGTTTGTATCTGATCAAAATTTCGAGGGATACCAAGAATAACCAGAGTTTCGCTATAAAAATAAATGAACAGGTTTAATATTTCTATGGGAATGGCTTTTAATTCGAAATTTTCATACAAAAAAATCTAAACTTGCTAATAAAATCTTAAGGCATTGATTGGCCCAACAGACGACCTGATCCTTGTTTTTACTTTCCCAGTAGATGTAAAGTAGATAAAGGTATCGAAAGTCAGGCGCGCAGAACAGGTCAGCCCTGAAATATTTAAGTCTGACAAAGATTTGAATTTCTACAAAGTTTATCAAAACGTTTTATTCGATGAATTGGCTATTTTTAGCTGAAAAGAGGGATAAAAGTCTACAAATAATCCAAAAGTCAACAAAACTAAGAAATCGTCAAAACTAGTAAGAACCTCGATATTGATTATTATTAGTCTATCAGATGATCTTGACCATTCATTCACTGATAAACTTTGAAATGAAAAATTACGTTTTGCCTTCCTAGCAAAATATATGAATAATTAAAAACCTGATTCAATCTTTAATTCAAAATATATGTAGTTTTTTCTGTTGTCAAAGAATTAAAAAAAACTCTAAGCTATCGCTCAGTTAGAAGTGATTAAAAATGTCTTCCATTGACGTGAAAATCGGTTTCTTTTAGATTCACAAAATATATGGAAAACGATTATTTGGAACAGATTTGCTTTGATCTGCAATTGGATGACCAAATCCTGGATGAAATTAGTCAGATGTACGTCCAGAACAGTAGTGCTCAGCCTATCACTAATAACTACAATACAAATGACAAACTAATGACCAGTAAATCTGCAGAAGTGCTAGAAATGGACCAAAATTCACCACAAAATTATTACCAAACGGCTAATGATTTTCATTCTGTGCCAAAACATGTGCCGACAGTTATTGACAACTGCAGTAATTCGAGTGAAGAGTACTTTTCTGACATTGAAAAGTCTAAAATGAAAATTAATGCCAAAATTGATGACTACTGTATGAAAATCATACGCGATATGAATACTATCGGCGTCTGTATTATCGATCATTTTATGGAGGAGTTGGGCGAATATATTCTCCAAGAAGTCATATATCTCTACCAAACGGTTTGTCAAAAGCAAATATGTTTTAAACAAATACTTCTATATCTAATCTAAAATTCAATGAACATTTTAAAATTTGATTTATTCTATATCTGAAACTTTAAACTAGGCTTTAATTATTAATTAATTTGATTTATTGTTTAGGTTGTGTTCAGTGACGGAAAAGTAGTTAACAATAACGCAGTCTTTGATATAAACAATGAGAAAATTAGAGGCGATTCTATATATTGGGTCAATGGTAGTGAACCCAATTGTAAATTCATTAGTATTTTAATGACAACATTGGATAGAATTATATTCAAATGCAATAAAATGAATAACAATGGCTTAATGGGCATCAATACCATATCCAGTCGCACCTCCGCTATGATTGCCTGCTATCCTGGACAAGGTACTGTGATTTCACACTTGATACTATTATTGAGCCAGGGATAAACTTTTTTTTAATAAAATAGATTATAAATGAATTGATGAATGTTATTGTTCCTGCCAAACTTGAAATTTATTTAATGATCCATTTATCCTTGATGTTTTGAGCTTGTATTAATTGATTTCATTTTCAATAAAGAGTCGAGGTACAAACAACACGCGGACAACACCATAGGGGACGGCCGGTACATTACTTGCATTTATTACATAAACAAATGTTGGCACCCAGTCGTAAGTTATCTAAACTTTGGTATAAATCATTAGCAATGCTCCATATTTCATCCAGAATGATGGAGGACTATTGAGGATATACCCGTCCCAAGTGGCCAATCAACAGCCACTAAATATAGCCCCAGAATTTGATCGATTGATATGTTTTTGGTCGGATCGGAGGAATTTGCACGAAGTTTTGCCCACTAAAAGACTCAGATTTGCGATCACTGTCTGGTATTTCGACGAAGAAGAGAGGAAGCGCTTCAGGCAACGGATGGCAAGTATTCGCCATTAATTACAACAAAGTTTATACAATACCAGGGTTTAAATATTCATGTCATACATATTCTCATAATTTCGTTGAATTTTAACTAAAAATGATTTAAAGACTAAAACTTGAATTTTATTGAGTTATAAAATGGATAAATAAGTCTAAAAGAGCCACAAATTTTATAAAATAAATGTCTAAATACAGGTATAAATGCCTTTTAGTTCTCATTAATATTCAATTAAATTATTTACTACTAATTAAATCATTAAAAAGATATTAAAATTTTCGTCATTTATTCGTAAACTGGTTTTGAGTTCTCTGTTATCCAAAGCAGATATGGCTTAATGTCAATGAATTTGGAGGTATTGTTAAGACTGCAACCACTTCCTGAGGAATATAATCCAATCAATGTTGAAGTCTTACCTTTTGTCGCAAATAGAGGTCCTCCATAATCACCCTTTCAATTAAATAAGAAAATGAGCAAGCACGTTAAATTGTAAAGCATTTAGTATAGATACTGACCACACAGTCCTCGATTGATTCATCCAAGTCTTGCACAACACATAATTGATTTGCAATGGGCTGAGCGTCGGCTTCACATTCAACCAGTTGTGCCTTCACTACTTGCAGTTTGGGCTTAGGAATAAGCACACCATCGGTAGTGCCCCAACCCGTCACAAAATGTTGATCTTCAGAATGATCTTCTTTTCCTGGCAGACAAATACTATTTATTTTACCCTCGGCTTTGTCCACATCGAAGGGTTGAGCCAATGAAAGGAGGGCTAAATTGTTGTTCAGAGTTGTTTCATCAAAATCTGGATGAATAACTGTGCGCATGGTGTATTGTAAGCCAGGGGTTTGTTGGCCAGGATATGAAATATCAGGCGCCTGTCGCTTTCTGCGAGTCCAGCCTCCTTTGGGAAGGTCCACAATACCAGCTTCCGATCTACAGAAGGCTTCGTTATTCGAACTTCAATTTAAACAAAATTAGAAGAATTAAAATTTGTATCTTGGATAAAATCGGAGGCGCAAAAAATTCATGCAAAATACAAAATAAAAACATGAAAACTTACCCTCCTCCCGCGCACTGAGCAGTAGTTAAAACAAAGTTTTTGTTAATAACAACACCGCCACAAGAATGAGCCCATTTGCCGCCATCCTTGGACTGGACAGACACTTGCCATGAAATTTCTCCGACTTCAGCATCTCTGCTGCCATTCATTTGAGCGCTTACTGGAGTTAAGCCGACTCCACACTCTAGACTCAACGGAGCCTTAGTTGTCTGGCCTCCACCTGGCCACCATTTGTGCCAATCCTCGCATCGGCACAGGTAGATGTTAGACAACAAAAGTAAAAAGGAGGTAATGCTTAGTATATTTGAGAGCTTCATCATTAGTTATTTTGCTTTTCAAATATCACTTTTATAAAGAAGTTTCCCTTTTATAGAAAATTATATTTTTATAGCTCTTCAAGAGCAGTAATAAACAAGCTCAACGTAAATAGAGTAATAAAAATTTGTTCGATCATTATCATTCAATTTGTTGATTAGTATTATTGTGTATTTGGGAATATTCCAGGTATTTAATCAAATGTCTCATATATTTCTGTAATTTAATTTAATTTTGAATCTTATAAGCTATGGATTTGGAATTAGTTCTTCAATTAATCAATTGAATCATAATTGAATTATTTGAAACAAGGTGGTCCTGCAGCATTTTGATATATCGTCGACATAGCGAAGAATAAAAACAAGATGAATATCTCAATAACCAACTCATCAATTTATTTTCTGAACTGACCTAGTCGTGTTTCAATTTCAATTTAATTTTAATTTAAACTTGACAAAATTACTGTTTTAGAAGTAATTAGTAAAAGAGTAATCAAATAAAACAATTTGTTTACTCAGAATCGAAAAACAAGTGCCGGAACTCAACAAATAAAACAAAGCAATTAAACGTCAAAATAAATAAGAATTTAATAATTAATAGAAGTTCACCGAAAAAAAACGTTTCTAAATAATTGCCTGCTGTAGGTATAGCCAGGGACATATATCTGTTGTTAAGGTTTAAATTACCCTCAATAAAAGTTGAACAAAGTAGATATTTTGCTTAAATTTAACATAAACCTTTATGTTGAAAGGAAGCAACCACAATTATTGTTACAATCAAATTTCCCTATAGTGTCCTTGAGTAGTGGTATTTTTTTTGAAGGAATTTTCTCCAATGCTAAAAAGAATCTAGTATGATTTTCTATTGTGTCATTCTTTGCAGAGCTTCAGCACCACTTTAGGGAGATTGGACTGTACTATAATCAATTTGATTCAAAAAATCCAACAAGAGCTTGTCTATCTTTGTTTGCAAGTTGTTTTCACAATTACATCAATAAAATGAAATATTTGTAAAATTACTCATAACTTATGAGTTTTAAGTTCTGAGAGCTGTCATCAAAAAGTAGACAATTTGGTGACAATTTTTATGACTTTCATACTTTATCTTATCTGAAATTAACGATTTTAGGCCTAATTTGTTTTTTGACGAATCGTTTGCTCAGATTAACTTCAAAATAATCTAAAGATGTTCAAAACAAAATCATTTCAGTTGTGCTCCTTTATAATTAAACCAATATTGAAAGGTTCAGGCATAAACTAACGGCAAGTTTATCGAAGCGCTATTTTTTTTAGTCAAAATAACAATAAATTTATTAATAAATATTAATTTACCGATTGATTGAATACTTACTAACATTATTATTGTTAGCAAACATCATTATTGCTTGCTAACAAACTACTTAGAAATTTTGAATCTAATTTTCGGAAAATATAATCTAGCTAATTTCAAAAATATAAAAACAACACAAATAATTACTGATACTATCAACGAAGTGGCGAATAGTTTAACAATTCCACTGAATCTCCACATTTGTGAATAGGTTTTCAGATTATTAGACGATTCGATCATTAATTTAGTCCAAAACAAAGAGTAAAATAATAATAAATCGCTAAAAGATTGGGACTTCCCCTCAATGACCATTGGGACGACTCCCTCAATGATTCCGGTCAGTAGTTGTTCGACAAACACTTCGTTTTCGGCGATTCTTTTCTATAATTAAAATACAAAACATATGAAAATGCAATTAAATGTCAGCACAATATACCGGAAACTTTCGTGCGACTAATCTGTACTGAAAACTATCTCTGAATAAATAAACAGACTGTCCGTCACTAAACGCCGAATCAATTCTTTCGGGTAATTTGGAGCTGATTTGTGTCATGTTTATTATTCTTCTTCTTTGGTGAAAAATGTGTAATTCGTCCGAAAATAAGTACAGCTCGAACAGCCAAATTTTGCGGCCTAGTTTATCATCCATATCATTTTTTAATCAGTTATTTTCAAATATTTTCAACTTTTAAAACTGGGAAAATGATTGAAGAAATTTAAAGCACCTAGTACACGTTCAAATGTGCTTGAAATTGAATGGTACATATTTTTGTATTTGTCTCAACAGACCTTTAAATATATAAATGTAGTCAAACTCTCCGAACCCGTCATATAAAGGATTAGCAACAGTGAGTGCGGCGTCGATGCCATCCCTGAGATGGTCGTCAAACATAGAAGTCATTGGAGCCATCATTTGCTTTTTATTATCGATCATCCAAAAATATCTACCCTGACAGTCAAATAATTACCAAGAGATTTTAGTAAATGAGAATTATAATTTAAATATATGGAGTTATTTGAACCCTGAATAGAAAAGTGGTTTCACTGCGAGTGTGATAAGTGATGGCATCGATTCCATCTGTCAAGAGGTCATCACTAAAATAGTCACTAATATTGAAATGAAGACAAGAGCCTCGTCTTGAGTTCAATTGCCATAAACTACTGGATCTAAATATAAGTCGCGTCCCGTCCTTCAGTTCAGTTATGCCATCAATTCGTGATTTTCGGTCAAAATTTTTGCAAATCAAGTCTTTACTGTCGGAAGCCTTCAAACAAACGTTATTTTAATTGCAATCCTTTCCCGACTAAGACTTACATTCAGTTTATTAAAGATATTTGAAAAACAATAAAACAAAGCAATCAACTCAACAGTAAATATCATTTCAAACATATAATATATCCTCAATTTGCCGAATGATATCTATAATTGATTTAACAGGAACACTTTAGAATTATTTGAAAATAGCATGTTCTAAATTGTTATAAATTGATTAAAAACATTTTCACTAATTCAAAAACGAAAATAACAGATAAAATGTTAACCAATTGGTAGTCAAAAATCAATGAAATAAAGTTTGAGTCAGTTATTGAACAAAAATTTAAATTAATGCCTCAAATGAACATGATGACTTGCTTTTATTGGGGCCGTTTTTTATGTTTTGTTTAATCAAAATTTATTGAACCTCGAACAATCTATAAATTTAACTTGAAATGACTAAATAAAGTGAATATTGAGTTATAATTTTAGTGTTGGTTTCGTTGAATAATAGCTTTCTATTCAATCCATTAGGTTGGAAATCAACTTAAATGGGTATTGTTCCAGGACATTTGACTCAGAAAAATAATGCACATCTAAGCTGAGTTGAATGAATTGCCATTAAGTTGTTGAGTATGAGAGCAATTTATTTTTTGGATATGAGATGAGAACATTTTCTGCCTCTCAACTCATTATACGAAAACTTGAGTTAAACGAAGCGAATAAACAGAAAGCGCTTGACTTTCGTTCAAAAAAAAAACTTTCAGAACACTTGACATAAACTGTTTCTACAGTTTTACTAATATATTGAACAGAATTTTCTATTCAATTGAAAATATGGTTTATTTCAATACTATTTTGTTTTGTGGGATATTTTTCCATTTTGTTTTGAGAAGTGAAAGCGATTTATTGGAAGGAATTCTTTTGGGATCTGCTCTTCAAGAGGATGACTCGGATGAGTCTGAAATTCTTGTCATTCGTATTCCCAAACAAAGGTTTGCAATTGTTATCAATGAATTTCAAGGAATATTTAAAATAAATCTAAGCAATCAATTTCTTTTATCATATTAATTAATGTCCTTTCTCATTCTAAAAGTGTTAAGAATTCTAAGCGATCTGACAAAACAAGACTGACCACAACCACTTCAACTGAGAATCCAATGACAAGTGCCAGTTACACGACTACCATCAATTATGGCATTCCCTTGGACACAATGGAGATATCGAGTGTCAGAACAGTCAACTCGACGTCGATAACAGCCATCAAAAGCCCAGAATATTCAACGCAAACGTCCGTTACGACTGAAAATATATGCGGTGCTAATCAGACGTACACTCATTGCATGAATGAATGTGGAAATCGATGCACTGACAGGACAGACAACAAGTTGTGTCCAATACATTGCTTTGGCTTTGGGTGTACCTGTGACACCGATTTTGTACGGGATGTGCGCACCGACCGTTGTGTTAAACCTATCGACTGTCCGAAGCCAATGAAATGCTCAATGGGTGAGCGATTCATCGCTTGCGGTGGTTGTGGACCAACTTGTGAACAGCCGATTCCTGTCTGTTCCCGCATTTGTCGAGTTGAAGGCGGCTGTGACTGTATTCGAGGTCTAGTCAGGAATAATCATGGCAAATGTGTTCCCTTGAGTCTGTGCCAGTCTTCCAACTCAACTACCACTTTGAAGACTAAATCAAAACCCAATCCAAAGTCTAAAACAACTAAAATTAAGCAAAAAACTGTTGCTAATAAATTAATAACTGAACAAGCTAATAATACTAGCAATAATAATAACAATAAATTAGTAAATAATCTTGGCAGTAATTTTGGTAATAGACTTGGTAATAGTGTTGAGAAGAATAATGTCCTTAGACAACTTTTTGATAATTTAAATGATAAACATTATATTTTCAATTAATTTAATGTCATTTATTGTTTTTGAAACACAAATATATTTTTTGCTAAAATTGTTTAATAAATTTCTATTTAAAAGCTTATATTTCGATGATTTGAATGATTCAATGTTTGGTGAGGCCATCATTTTTGCCGCACTGGCAAAAAAGCTTATCGTCGGTGCAGTCATTCAGATGGTGTTTGTTATAAATGCCAAAGACTGGTCCTCCCGGAACCAGCAGATTATAGCACATACAGCCTGTGAACTGCAGCTTATTTTTGTAACAATAAGACATACATTTCAATTGATCGCATTCATGACAATAACAGATTCTTTGGATTTTAGACAATTGAGACGACCATCGCGTCTGACAAAAGCCTTTATTGTAGCCATACTTCTGGCAAAAGTTCAGGCATTGAACGTCAAACATACAGATCTCTTGTGGGACACCATCTGAGGAAAAGAATACATAAATTGAAGTATTTCCTTAAAAACCATAAATTGACTTTAATGTTATTCAACTCAATATCTGTCTTATATATTAATATCTATAGATTAGCAAAAAAAAGAGACCAAACTTATTATTAAAAAAAAAGATTATGGAAACCGCAAACAATTATCGAATTTTAAGTAAAAAAAAAACTCACGAATAAATGAAATTAACGCCAGACTAATGAGGACCCAAATCACTAATAGCTGTGAGGACAGCATAACTCAGTTTAAAAATTAACTGATATTTTCAAACAGTTTTTATAACTTTTGAAGTGAAAAAAATCCCATCAGTTTTCACAGTCAAGAGCTTCACATTTAACGCTGAATTCAAGTTCTATTCATTGGGGAAACAAATAGAGTACAAATCAATAAAATAGTTGTGCCCTGAATTCCAAGAGTGCATTGAATTGCCTAACAATTTGCTACAACTCTATCCGCTATTTTTTTCAAATAAAAGTAATAAATATCTAAATAAATCAATTGGAAATTGATAAACATGCAAGAATAAATTTTTGGTTTCAAAATTTGCTAGTTGTAAAAGAATGTTGAATTGGTTCGGCTGAATCTTATTCTTAGCCTAATTTCATATACACAAAGAGTTGATATACAGCTTATAAAAAAAAATTATTGAATTAAACTTTTGCTAAGATGATCGAGCTAAAGCAGATGTTAAAAGCTCTAAAACAATCTAGTAAAATTTCACCTTGATACACTCAGATTTTAAGAGTAAACCATTAAAATTCGTATTCAAGTGTCAAAGCGATCGATCGACTTGTTTTGTGTGCGATTCATGAATGGCATCACTTGTCTTATCACTGAAATCATTTTTCTTATTGTTCAAAGAGTTGTTGAATACAAACATAATATTAGAGAATTTTTAATATAATTTCACTCAAACGTGAAATCTATTGTTAAAAAAAACAAAATGTTTATTTTTAAAACTGAAGGCAAGTTTTTGTGTCATTTATATTCGCGAAGCTTCCTCCTATTTTTGTGCAAGATTCATGTTGAATAAATACTATTTATTAGTTCTAATATAATTTTTTTTGTCAAATAATGACAATCATTCTCAATTGTTTTATAAAATTCATTAAAGAATTTACTCTTAATTATCTCATATTTTTTTTGTATTTAATAATAATTATTATATAATATAAACTATGTCATTTTCAAAAATAGCAATTTAAAACTAACATTGATGTCTTAAATGCTGCCAAAGAGAAAGCCGTAAATGGTTTTCATAGACAATGTATTTAATAAATAATTTGCTGTCACTTTTCATTCTAATCGTATGTAAATTGGATTCAAGTCGAGAATCTTTGCTTTTTCCAAATCAATGTGATTTTAAAAGATATGAAAATGGATGCAAAGATATGGTTGGCTCTAATTGTGTCAACAATTTTTGCGTTTGCAAACAGGGCTTCGCTGTTGACTCTAATGGTATTTGTCTCAAGTCTTCGCCGATAGGACTGAAATGTCAGTCTTCAGAGCAATGCATTAAATTTGATATAAACTCAAAGTGTTTCTCAGTCGACGATCACTTTGAGGAATGGCATTGTCTTTGCAAACCTGACTTTTATTACGACCAAAATCGGACCCAAAAATGCTTAGAAAAAAGGTCTTTCGGGAAAAATTGTAGTCAAAGTGAAGAGTGTTTAACACAGAATAGTATTTGTGATCAAAATAATCGATGCGTTTGTCATTACAACTATCATTTCGACGATGTTTTCAATGAATGCAAACATAACGACAGTTTGAAGTGCACTGAAGATCAGGAATGGAATCAATTCATTAATAAATGTCAACCAGTAGTCCATTACAGTCATAAGGGAGGAGGTGATAGCCATTCCATAAATGACATTCACATCAATTTATAATCTGTTTATCTTTAAGGGCGTGGAGGACGAGGTGGTGGCGGCAGAGGTGGTGGCGGCAGAAGTAGTGGCAGAAGAGGCGGTGGCGCTGCTATTAGAGGCAGTAGATCCTGGTGGTCTACCAGTTG
Organism: Euzetes globulus; assembly: GCA_034695525.1. Classification (NCBI taxonomy): domain Eukaryota; kingdom Metazoa; phylum Arthropoda; class Arachnida; order Sarcoptiformes; family Euzetidae; genus Euzetes; species Euzetes globulus. Next base: position 23,138 of record JAQIWP010000128.1, read on the forward strand.
GATTTCGAGGAGAGGTACCGGTTATAGTGGTTATAGCGGAGACCAATACAGTGAAGACGATGATTCTGTAGCCTGGGACAAACTACTGGTCGTATTTTTGGCAATAGTCATAATAATGTGTGCTTGTTGCTACTGCTCCTACAAGTTCAGGCAACAGGACAAAGATGCTGAAGAGTATTGGAGAAACCGGTCCAGAAGAGTTGTTCCCAAAATAGTGGTTAAAGGTGCGGATGGCGGCACTACTTCTTTGCTAGATGCTCACAAACAAATCCGTCGTTCCTCACAACTAAGCATCGCTTCTAATAGTCGGCACTCCCGCTCGCCCTCAACCACTAGTCGTACACAACTCTACGAATTCAACAGCAATGAGATTTCGCCATCGAGTCCTCCCCCACCATACAGTCCGATGCTGTCAAATGCATCGCCAATACTGCCATTCGCTTCGGGCGCATCACTTATTAATCCACAATCGCGACCTCAATCTCCAGACCCTCGCACGCCATTAATCACAGACATGCATTCGGTTGGACACTCCAGGTCCAATTCTCAATCAAATCGAAATCAGAACACAACGGAGCCATTGGTCAGTCATCCGTCAAATCCAAATCTGATTCTGCCGTTCGCTTCAGCCCCGCCTTCAGATAACGTCTATACGAATATTCAATGATTGAATAGTTATTGCGAACACAATTCCACAAATTTTTAATAGAATTACTTTTTCAATTCATCTCGATCATTGGCTGTTAAGGCCTTCATTCTTAAAAATAATAGACCTGTTAAACTTGCAAGCTCGATTACATGTGCTAATGCTAAATTATATTTTTCCAAAGTATATTAAATATCTTTACACTTTCAACAGTTTATTATTTAAATGTTCTATATTAATTAAAGTTTAAATTTATTAATTTTAAGCTCAATGTTTAAAGAGTGAATATTTATCAATGTTGTCAAGTTAAAATTTTTCAATTTTAAGCTGATGTCATTACTCTCTTTACTCTTAATGAATACGTCTAATAATTAGCAAGAAACGAATAAAGTATTTTCATCTAACAACAATTGAGTCTAATAATGGGAATCTCATATAAAATTTTAGAGAAATATTTCGAACAAATAATTTTTTGATGTTAAGTGAAAATTGTGAGCCTTTTAACCGAATTTACATAAAACATAAGCTTTTTGACAATAAAATATTCGGAACAAATAAATTTCATTAATAATTTGCATAATCGAATAGAATATTTTTTGAGGCTTTCAAAGTGAAATAATGCCACAAAGCTTTTAAGGCTATTTTCATTATTCAAATCATTTAAATAACAAAATGTGTTTTATAATGACTGCTATAATCATTAATAAAAAATGAATATAACCAACCTTCCTCAGTTTAATGGTCAAATATTTACATCTCTACTTCAACAATAACCGTTTTCCATTGCTAAATGAACTAACTTGGTAGCACTTACATGTATCAATTTCACATGTCATTGATGAGAAATCGGCGTTAGATACCTTGGATACTTTTTTATTTTTTTCTGATAAACAAAAAAAATTATATAAAGTGCGGGAATCATAAAAATTCAGATCAAACTTCCATAAAAAGAATGCCCCAAAAGAGTTGAAATTTGTAATTCAAATAGGAGTTTATATGAGAAAAATGGACTCTCTTATAGCTTAGTTTATCCCTCGCAATAAACTATTTGTGGAAATCGAGTGAAAACTATAAAAATAAAAGTAATCCTCGAATCGTATTCTGTGAGACTTTCTTAATATAATAAGGATTTGGTTTAGAATATAAAAAAAGGGAAAAAACCTTTCAATCGATTGTTATAAACATTGTTTTTTTTTGAAGATTGAGGAATATGTTATAAAAACTGCAATGAATTCTAAGACCAAACATTGAGGGATAAAATAACTTTTTTTTTGTTTAAATCGCTAACTTATCCCAATATAGTTTGCATTTGTATGCGATGAATAAACAGTCAAACATAACTTCAATACTGTAAACATCGTTCATATGAACCATGCTCAGTTTATGCTCACATGTTCAAATGTTCAGATGCATTGTCTTCTGTTGAAAAGTTACTAATTTTTCCATTAAGTGTTCACTGCTTTAATTTTCAGATTTAATGATTCAGTCAATCAAACGACGTTGAAAAAATAATCCTGATAATTAATCAAAGAAGTTCTTAGAGAAATAAAATATGCAGAGTAGAGTCTGTGATGTGTAAAAGGGTTAACTAAAATTAAATTTGCAGCTTTAAAATAGGGAAACCCCCTAAAAATGTGGCTTCAGTCGGTGCATCCCTGAAGTTCATCGTTTACCAAACTTTTGCAATTTAGGTGATCAGGAGATAAGTCCAAAAATATTTTGAAAGAACGAGAATCCCAGAGAGGATTGAACGCAAAACAAAGTGATCACTTTCCAAATATTTCATGAACTTTTTGTTACTTCATCTTAAATAATAATCAAGGGAATTTAGATTTTAAGGTATATCCAGGGATATTTTTATAACCTAATCTGTAGCTTATTTTAAAAAGTTTCAAATACAATACATCCTCGAAATAAGGGACCACTATTTAACGGAAACTCGATTTAACGGACAAAATTTGCTGCACCACTGATTCCGTTATTTCGAGGATGGATTGTATATCATTAGCCGTTTCAATGTGGAGAAGTAAATCATCCTGAATGAATAAAAAAAAGTTCATTAATGCTTCTTATGATTGTAATTCTGAATTTCAAGCATAGAAGTAATCAACATAATAGAGGTGAATGTAGTTTTGGGTATCTCTCAGAATGTATCCAGAGCAGAGATGTGCAAGGGCGAACTCTCTAAAATATCCCCATAGGTCAGAGATTTCTGGATTTGTCCCTAGGTTTAAAAAAATTATCCCATGAAAACGTAAAGAAACAGACCCTCCTTAAAAATTGCCACTTTTTATAACGGCTAAAATTGAGGCCAAAAAATTCGCCATTTTGTCCATTTTAAGGAGTTTAAACTAGAAACTTGATAAATTGGCTTAATTTATGCTTAAAAATGACCAGAGATAAGCTTATTTAAGAATGGCGAAAATTTGCTTTTCTGGTCATTATTTCCGTTCCCAATTTTTGAAATATTCCTTCCTTATGTCCTCCTGGGGTCACGGACCTTGCACATCTCTAATCTAGAGCAATGAAGGGAAATTTATATAGATAGGTCAAGATATAGTTAAAATAGAGTTTAGAGATTAAAATTAGAATTATGGACTTCGGAAGTTTGGTCTATTCTATCGGCGATTGTTTGTGATTTCTAGAAAATGGAGAGGAGGGAGCAAATAAGGAAGTGAGTGAGCGAGTGTGTGTGGGTGTGTGTGTGTGTGAGGAGAGAGGGGAGGGAGGGAGACAAATTGTGGCATTCTTGACTTTTTTAGTCGATAGTGTAATTTAAAATGTAAATAGGTGCATTAGAGCGTCTCAACTGTGCCTCTAATAAGAATATTTAACAAAATGATTTATTTTTCAATTATTTAAAGTTGTTCTGAGAATTGTTTCGACAAAAAGCAATTTCTTTGGGCCACTATTTGTCTGCAAAAGCAATGATTGCTTTAAAATGTAATAAATTTAATCATTTAGAAAAATAAATAAAAACTGCTTCACTTGAATTAAGAGCGCAAATAAATGGTCCGACAAAAACACAATAATGACTAAAATCAGAGATGTCCAAGGTACCAGAGGGGAGGGGAGGGTGTACAGTTTTATCTCAAATCAGTGAGTATAGGAGGAAGTACTTTTCAAAATTTTGACGGTTTTTAATTGGGAAAATCTGACAAAATCTGAACAACCGAAATATTTTCCCAAAAATTGCCAAAAATTGCCACCTTGCCTCAATAGACGGAAATCTTTTCCGCCTTCTTTCCCAATTTTGCCGAAAATAGAAAAAAATAAGGGAAACCCCAAAACATTTGCTGCTTGGCCGAATCCTAAAATTTAGTGGGAGAGATCTTACCGAGACCAAAAATGATGCCTCCTTGGGCATCCCTTGGACTAAAATGAAAATCTATAAGTCAAAAGTATATGACATTAGTTGTGCAGTCCTTCAACAAACGGATCAATAGGTCAATCAATAAGTAGTTCTTTTTTGTCTATTTGTTCATCTATTTTATGGACGACTATTGCATCCAATGGGACCACAATTAAGGAATTGATTCCAATTCTGTACTATAATAAAGATAGAGAATTGAGGACTCGTTCTCAGAATGAGAAGAATGAGAACCGTTTCCATTGTGTCAAACGATGTTATATTCAGTAAATAAGAATAACTGTTGTTTTCTTATTGTCGAGAATGTGTTCACTTGGATTAGCCTCTCCTTACATAATATTAGATAACTTGCACTCAGATACCAGTCGTCTCTGACATCCACTGACTTAAACAACTATCGCATTAAGAATTAAACAAATTATTTGTTTGCACTCGCAATAAGAAAATTAGTGAATATATCATAATTTTGTTTTATCTTTCCATTTGGATATTTGCCCAAGCAATCAAATTACACTCATCAAAATTTCCTATCCAAACAATTATTTACCAAGTTAGAATCATTTTTCAAAATATAGATATTAAAGCTCAAGACCAATAAATTTATAAAATGATTCGGAGTGAAAAATCGATAGACTTTTGAATAGATAATATAGAGTTAATGGGGAGAACTTCTTATCTGAGTTGTTAAGAAAATACACGTTAATAGCGCCAAAGGCTTAGATCTGTTGTGGAATGTATCGCAAATGTATGGCCAGAAAGATAACAGATCGAGACTACTGGCAGAACAGAGCGTATAGCTCTGGTATCTGAAGCCAACACAAGTCGTCGGAACGCATGCGATTTGTGTAAACTATATTCCCCTCAAAAGAAAAGAGAATTTTGAGCATCACTTGATTGTGAAGTTGGGAACCATTCCAACACAGAATACTGAGTTTATCAACTGAGTGGTAGTCGACAGAAGAGTTGAGCGCTTTTTAGCATCAATCCGACCACCGATCCATTCAATTCGCTTTCTATTCTTCTACATCTAATACAACCCTAACTTTCACTGATAACTAATTTTTTTTGTTCACGAATCTCAAAAATTTTCTGCTCGTCTTCTATTCAATGTCTGAATATAAAGAGCAAAGACTTTTTCGATTGAACTGTCCTCTAAATTAATGAAAAATTTTCTTCAAGTCATTAATTGTATGACCGTTTTGTTTAAATATTGATTTTTGTTTTACAAGTAATTTATTACTAATAAAGACAAAAGTTTTTCAAATCAGAGTCTGTTTATTCTGTGAGCGATTCCTAACAATAAATAAAATAATTCATAAATTCCTTAATAAAATTCAATTTCATTGTTTCCCAGCAGCAAAAAGCACAGTAAATATCTCTCCGACCGTAAGTTTGATGTTTGCAAAATTCAATTTGATCTATATTTTTGTTTTAAATCTTTTTATTTTCAACTTAGCTCGATATGGTTCTATTAAATTTTCCATGATTTAATAGAATCATCACTTTTATTGAATTGCATTACCTTGTTGAATGGAGATATATTGAAAAAAGGCAACTCGATTATCTAACAATTGATCCATTGATTCTCATATACAAAACCTTATAATTGGATCGATTTCCGATCCATTTTCACAGTTCACAAATTATGGAACAATTTTCATGTCTTTCCCTTTATGTCAGAGTTCTTGTCTACCAAAATAAGAGAAAAGCAGAGTCAGAGAAATCAAATTTTCTTTCTTTGCATTTGCATTCAAATGCATTTGTCATCCCTTGACTTCCAATTGAACTTTCAATCTATCCTTTAGCACAACGAATACAATTAGAAAATGATTGAAACACTAATTAATTGTTTGAAAACATCACAGAAAAGGATATTTTTCATTAATTTAAACTTTGTATTATTCGGAAAACACATTCATCAAGAGTGATGGTCAAGGTCTTTAACAATATACTTATATTATCTCAAAAGTTATCCTTGTAATCAATGCCTTGCAACCATTATCAAGCTAAAGAATGGGGTAAGTAAATTTTGAGTACAAAAATTAGTAATATAAAAATATATGATCAAGTAGCAACTTGGCTTAGAAGAGCTACCTTTTTGATGATTATGGTTTGGGAAAACTCATTAAACGAACAACAAATTGAATTTACATTTTAGAGAAGGCCTCACTTTTTGCTGAATTATCAAATGATGTGGAATTTAACAACTTTTATTCAATTGAAACTTTTCCTCAATAACACGATTACAATAGAAAACAGTAAAATTAATGTTCGTGGTGAAAACACGTGTAATGCAATTTAATAGATTAAATAAATTGATTTACTTTTGTGTTTAAGCGATGCATAACTTATTGGCTATTCTTCACTGGTTTTGCTATTGTATTGAATAAAACCAGTGATTGATTGCCAATCGAATGAAAATATTCTTTCAAAAATTTATTCTATAAAATACTAAAAATCTTTTTTCATAAATTTTTCATTTAAATAGATGACATTTTTATTGCTGCTATTCTTCCATATAACTTATTGAATGTATATTTTCCTAGAATAGATTCATAAACTATTCGTATGAAAACATGTAACACAACATCAATAGAAGAGTTGCTTAAAAAATAAGTGGAGCACAAGAATGTTGGGCCCAAAGATGATGCCTCTCATCAATCACCACATTTGCATTAATACCATTAATTTGTTGATTGGTTTATGGCTTCTGAATCCGATGCCATCGCAAGCACTGCCAGAAATTATCAAAATCGGTGAGTTTTTTCCCCAAAGTATTCACTTTGATTTGACACAACCATTAGCTCCTCCTCTTCAATAATTCTTCGCCAGCTTTTGTTATGCCATACCATTGAATATTAACAATTGCATGAGAAAAATTGGCCAAGGCTACAATCAAGTGAAAATCTCTTAGAAATAGTTGATGGATAAGCCTCAATTCAGTATCAGCTCATACAATAACTGTCAAAATATTTGCATCGAAATAGAAAAATAATTTACATTTTTCATTGAAATTTTCATTGAAATTGAAAAGCCCATTGAGATAAAAGGGATCAACCATTCAAATAGGAAATGGTATTACAATTCTGATAACTATCGCATTTACAGTATCTTTTTTTTGTGTACTTTTGCTGACTTTCTCTGTCTATTCTTAACTTTTATTATTGACAATTGATGTGATAAATATTCGGAAGGCATTCCTGTATTATATACCCGATTCCAAGGGAGAGGCTTTTCATCATAAATGAAAACCAGGACAATAACTCAGTGAAAGTCAATGTGAGAGTTAAATATAATTTTGATTTATTGAATAACATTAATAATTATATTACCGGATATAAAATGTGTACCGAAATTAATGGATATTAATTATTGTGTTGTTTAGCGTTATATCAATTTCATTATAATTGCTATTTTTAGATAAGAATTTCAATGACAATCCATATTTCCATCTCTTTCTGCTTCCATTCCTCGACTGTCTTCGCCATCGAAGCACAGAATAAGATTCCATTAAATGAAATCGATTTATAATAAGTTCTATAATTGAATGATAGTAAACACCCCCACTCTATGTGTTAAGTAGACTCACAACTCTTCAAAACCACAATAAATATTTGAGAACCAAAACTAATTCGAACCCCTTTTCATGTTTGATATTGTGGTCAACTAATGGATTAACTGTTAATGGATTGTTCCAGACTTAGCATGACATTTAACAAGTGAAAAATTTTCTCTACTGTAAACAATTTATAATTGATGTTCATTGATCACGATTCAATTATTGTTACTCTACTTCAGCTATTTAAGATTTTTGTTTCATATTTGTTTCAAGTATAAGACCATTAATTAATTTTGAATTTAATCTAATAATGCTAGCTTAGTTTAAATGCTTGATTTGTCAAGCTTCATATTCAGCCAAGTAATCTAAAGTTAATTCTATAATATTAATCAAGATTCATTAATAATTAACGATATAAAATTACATACTTTCTGTCATGACTTTGACGAATACACCTGGTTGCAAACCTAAAATATCGATTATGTAAAAAATCAGAAGGTAAAAGTGAGGAAAAAAGAATTACCATAGCCATTTTGATTTTCCAAAGCTTGTATTAAGCAATAAAAAAAATTAAGCACAGAATCAATCTGGATAAAATTTCGGTCTCGGCCCTGTCCCCAAAATTGCTGTAATCAAGAAGTTTAGCACTTCCTAAACATGAAGTTCAATGATTTGCCAATTATGTTATTCTTTGGCACAAATATTGGGTTACTTTGGCTGACTTTGGCGCTCACTTGTAATCATATCATAAGATTCTTTTACTCAAATGACATGAATGGGAGGAGAAGAACAGAGCTAACGGTTAGACAATACTTACTTCCTTTGGAGCAACCAAGCTATAATTCATTCTATTCTTTGATTAAGCCATTCAAAAAGAAAACAATAGCCTTGTTCATATTCAAAATTTGCAGACTTAATGCCTGAAACCTCGAATAATTTCATACAGTTTTAGGTCAAACATTTATACCTAAGAATCAGTTCTGAAAATAATGTTGAAAATAGGCTTAAAAAGACATTTTGTCCACTTTTTATTATGTGCACTCTGACAGGGAGGTATCTCTTTTAGTTCTAAGTTATAACTTTCAGATCTCAAGAGTTTTAACCCGGCTATAATAAACAATAGACATAAAAATAGCTATAAATCTCTCTTTCATTCAATTTCATTGTGAAATTGAAGATAAGCTCAAAATAAGACGAATTGTAAAAAAACAAATATTTATTTTTGCAATCCTTTAAGTCTGTGAAGTAAAACAAGACAAAAAAAAATTATAAAATCATCCGAACTATTTTACAATTTTCCAGTGAAAAGAAAGATTAAAACAATCTGACTCTTCCTTTAGAATTCAACATTTTCTATTTGTAGACTATTATTACCCCTTTTCTGTTTAGATTCAAGTCATCATTTGATACAAATATAGAAAACGCAACAAAACTCTTGTGCTATGTATTGATCCAAAAGAGTAAGCAAAGAATGAGTGCAACACAAAGTAAAGAAGAGTAAAGAACTCGCTTTCATTTGCTTCGATTTTTCACACTTCAGTGATTTCTTACATCATTTCTTCTTATCTTTTTTCATATTCATATTTTCCATTATATTCATTAAATCTCTTCTAATTTATATACATTAGAGATAAACAAAAAACATTTCTCCAGAAAACCCCAAATTGAAAACAAGAGCTAAAAAAAGTAGATTTTATTTACGAATTGAACGAATCAAGTTTCTTGGTTGCATTTTTCAGGGACATTAATTTCTCTTGTTTACATTTATCTCTGTTAAGGACATCTTCATTTCAGGAGAAAAAATTGTTATTTGCAGACAAAATAAATTCATCATTAAATTGTTTCAATAGAATGACTCAGAAAATATTGACAAAACAAGAGGACATTTTTTTAGCATTACTCGTATCTTGGACTCAAATAAGCAAAGTACTTTTTACATCTATTATTATCCTGAATATATAAAGTAATTTGTTATGTAAGGACAGATTTATAGGAGTAAATGAAAAGAAGTTTGATCAGAACAAAATCAAATGTTGGTAAATATTAATACAAATATTGCTGAACCAAACATTGTTAGGTTAAGCCTAATTACCCCGAACAATCAATCACCAATGGATTCATTTTGTTAGTTTTCATCGAAAATCTTAGTCAATTGCAATTCTGGTGCACATCCTTTACATTAATGATCCCATTTTATAGCATCCAATCATTTGCTGAGAATTCATTTCCGTTTTATATCTATTGAGGGGAAAATTTTGTCTAATTTCCTAATTTGAAAAGACTTTTCAGAACATATTCTTCATAAAATTGTTTTTATAGTACAGAGAAAATGTGAGAATTGTCACCAAAAATAGTGCTAAACATAATAAATAGCAGATATATATCGTTGTCTTCTTAAATGAAATATTGAAATTGCATAAAATGAACAAATCTATGATAAATACGAAAATCTTTTTTATTAGGTTTAGATTTGTAAAAATTGCTTATCAAAGGAATGCCATTTTTTTTGTGATACAGACTTTTCGCACATCTGAATGTATGACATGTTTTATAATTTATTTCATCGCTTTCTCTCCAATGAACATAACATCTAAAATAATTTATTTTTTAAAATTTAAATTTTCAAAAACATTTCCGCGCTTTATATAGACTACAAAAAGCCATCAAAAGAATAACATTTTCAATGATTTAATGTCTTTGAAGATCCAGTGAAAAATAAATTGATAGCTTCTCTAATGGTTGACAACAGTTTTAAATGCCTTTCCCATTGACAACACAGAGTCAGACTCATAGCACTGAGAACTCTCTCCGGAATATATCGCACGCGAAAAATCAAATGTTATTAAAAGATAAGTGAAAATTACTGAAAAGAATTTGCATTTTGATTATGTAGTCATTGTTGTTATCACTGAATTGTTCGCTATTTTTATACACACTTTAATTGTATTGCAATTTAGATGTTTCCAAATGAATTATATTCTCTTCGGAATTATGTTTCGCTCATTTATATACATATAAATGGCTATAATTATGAATCAAATGTTACATAAAACAAGAATTAAATTCTATTTTCAGCATTGCTTTAAACGTTGGAAACGAGTATTGATTTTTCAATTTAACTAAATTTCGATTCATTCGAAAAACTATTTGATTTTCTATTATTTTATTATTTTCACATTTTCTTCAATTTTCAGAAATTATACAAAAATCATTTGATTCCATCAAATGTTGTTATATTTTGATATCGAAATAAGAGGAGGAACTGTCCCTCAAATTCATGTGATGGCTGAGTAATTCCAGTAATGATTACTCGTCTCTGATTTAGAATAATGTTTATTAGTAGTAATCAACACATATTATTAGACAGAATAGGAATAAGCAAAACGTTGTTTGTCTAATGAACCGTTCATTTGATAGTTAGCTAACATTAAATCATAGATGACCAGGTTTCCTATTACAACACTTATGAGCAGCCTTGAGCAAGCTTTATTTTGAGACACATCGATTTGCTTTTATACAAGCATGAAATTGCTTTAAGCAGAGTTTATGGTGTGTTTATTCCTTAGCTATTATTATACCACCTTGGCCATTGCCATTACATGCAAAAAAAATCAGTTCATTCATCATTTGACATATTTATGTGACAAAGTGAATGCCAAATTTCCAGTATCTTGCAACTTATTGGCTGAAATAGCAAAATATTTGACAGGTTTACTTTATTTCTTCATAATTAGGCGGACTGTTCACTAAGGATCAGAGCGAGCAGGAACTGCTGTTCCGCTTTGCTGTGGATCGGATTAACTCAGACTCAACAATACTGCCCCGAACGACATTAGTGGCACAGATCGAGAAAATTGAAGAACTCGATAGCTTTCACGCCGATAAGAAAGGTTTGTCTGATGTTTGACTTATTCAACAGCACAGCACAGTTGAGTCAATAGGAATATATACAAGAATTTTATTGACTCGCGTCGAGCAGTCACTGAACACATCATTTTGCAACACTCTATTGACTGCGAGTTTAGCGCACATAATGTGTATATCCCTTCTCACGGCTAACCCCAACATAACATCTAATTCCTGCACAACAAACCTATTTTCACGACAAATCAGTTTTTATATCAGCAGAAAATAAATACTCTTTTATCAAACTGTGTTACCCATAGAACAGCCCTATGTTTGTATTGAGACATAGATTTTTACATTTAATCACAACAACATCCATACAAAAAACCTTTTCATCTCTTCCTCCGCTACTCTGTCTTCACGTGAAGTCTTCAGAATATTCCAGAGTTTTGTTCTGATAATCATTTATAGGAATATTTGGAAAAAGAGTCGCGAATTTCTTTCACTCTTTTAGTCTAACGCTCTTTCATTCAATTATTCATGAGATAAGTTGTGGAGAATTTTTTCTGCTCTTTACTACCCAATGAAATATTAATAACGATTTTTTTGTGCCCAAAAAATATCATTTTATTCCCAAAAACTATATATTTTGTCCGAAAATGAATTATAATTTGATGACATTTTTCGGGCAAAAGAAGAAAAATTAGTCGACTCTATGATAGGCGAACAGAAAGCCATATATTCTGTAACAAAATACTCTGTAATATACTTCAGTGCACTAGCATTTTGGGCGAATAACCAAGCTTCTTAATGCAAGTCTGATGTTTTTGCCGCTATTCAATTGGCAAAACTAGGCTATGATATGTGGGGACAACTCGTTAGGAATAAGTGATAATAAACAACACAAAAAAGCTAAGAAAAGGGAATAAAAGGACCGCAAAAACAATAAATAAATTAATTCCGAATAAAAAGAAATTTCTGACTCAAAGTATATAAAAAGTTTAAGTCGAACGTCGAAAAAACAAATTAAATAATGTCTTAAAGTCATTGGTATGTCAATCGCGAAGACATTCTGGAGATTATCTAATTTTACGCACTTCAACACCAATTTATGCCATCATTTCGTGTAAGAAGTTTTGAATTTTTCCTCCGAATCCAAAATTAATAATATGTCATAAAAGTCGGGGTTTAGCGCCGACTTTATTCATGTTTTATCACTATTAAAGTCATCCAATAGGTTCCATGCAATATATGTGTAGACAATGTTTTCAATAAACAGAATAATGAATGAAAAGAATAATAACATGTTTTGGGAGCAAAGAAAATGTAATTTAATATTTTGATGAGAGAGTCCTCACGTTTGCGATGAGATTATATCCACGTAAAAGCCATTTCTCGACTTTCTTTGTTATTGAATTCTTTGAGTTCTACTCTTTTTTTAGGCTCCGAATTAAGTGAAATCTAATAAATCAATTTTGATTGCATTTTCCGTTGAAAGTAATGTAAGCCTTCATTATTTGTTTGGACAAAAAATATGGAAACAAGAATTCCATTGGATTTTATTCTTAACTCATAGCGTGAAGTCATTTGCATTTGTTTTATAAAACAGTAGTAATTAATATTAATGTCAGTCATAATCAAACAAAACCACATATTTTAGAGCTCAGGGCTTGCCATCAATTATTAAAATAACTCCGACTTCTAGGACTGTTCTGTAGATTAGAGGTTTGTTCCGTTTGATAAGCAGTGGTTAAAATTACCATAAACTGAATGAGTGGTCAAATATGACAAACTGGCATTTGAATTAGGGATGCCAAAAAAAGAAACAGTCTCATTTTTGTGAACAATATTTCTCGAATTACATTAAGTTTGAAGAGAGTTAAAAGTTCAAAATATCGTTTAATACGTTCTTTTCTAGTGATTTATGTAACTGAATGTTGGGTTCAAAAAATATAGTTTTAAGCCATTCACAATAAATATAGCATCAAGGTTTTTATACCCTGTTGGTCTGGTTGCGAAAGTATGACGTAAATAGGAGCTAATGAAAAATAATGATTCCAGAAATTCAGTTTTAATATTTACGATTATTATTTTAGTCTACAGAACTAAGTAATACCATGCTCATCACTAATTTGATGAAAAAATAAATAATATTTTTAAATTTAATTTTCAATTTTTAATTTATAAAATGGTCATTATTTTTAGACCATTAGAGTCTATGGATGTGTAACGATGTCTAATGTGATGGGTAACGAAGCCACAGTGCAAGCAATTTTTAGAATCTCATAATCACTAAAAATTACCACAAATAAGAATTATTTGTAGATAAAGATGCTTTATTTGGTCAGTCATACTCTACATTGTCTATATATTAAAAATGAATTACAGCATTTCAACTATAATTCAACCTTTAAGTGTTAAAATAGCTTTAAATCTGAAATTATCAATATAAATTTAATTGTCAAAAAAAAAGAATCTTTTAGTTACGAGAAATATTTCTAGAAATATTTTCAAGAAATTTTCTGAGAAAGTTTCTTTTTTTGCATCACCAATTTGATTGCTTCAATCCAAATGAATTTTTAGTGTTTCATCATATCTATGTAATTTGTGTTTTGATCCAGGCAAATTGAAAGACAAAAATAATTAAAACTTGAGATTCATTAGTAAATTGAAGTAATATTTCATAAAACTTTGTGAAACATCTAATTTACTAATGAATGCGCTTTTTATAGTCGTCTGAAATATCATAATTACAGAAGACATTAATATTTTGATATATAATCTAGGTTTCACTTTCACAGTTTAATTGCAAAGAGCTTTCAAATGAACAAGGATCCAGACGCAAATTGTTGAATGAGCAATTTTCATTATGAACTTGATGAAAAACTCACTAAACTTGTTCCTTATAAATCAAATTAAAATTTCAAATTCGTAAGATTGAGGCTTAAATTTTTATTCGTAAAAGGAAGTGGGAATGCCCTTGCGCATTCCTGATCGAAATAATACACTACATGAAATATATATGAACTGTTTCCATTGTGAAAAAGTATAAAGAATTGGATATATTGTGGAACTCCTTATGATTTCAAGTGAATGTTTTTTAGGAGTTATATAACAGTTATCTTCTATACGATAAAAGTGTTTATTTTATGTATGCGATGCACTCATGCAGATTCTGAATGAGCTTTTTTCATTCCGCTCCTGCTTTATGTCGATTTACAGATAATATTCTTCTGGAATTTCAAATGAGTTTACATGAAGTGTCTGCCCTGTAATTATTTAGACTTATTTTTCCAGTTTACCACCAGTTCTTTTATGTTTTATTCCGCGAACACCCGATCCCTTAGACTAACACATAAATTGCCAGATATTTTAGTTTTAACTTTAATTTTTCATAATTTATTTTTGATTTAAATGCGATCATTAATTAACATAAAAGGAAACCTCGAATATGAAAGCGATTCCGTTTGCATTGCTTTCAGAGATAAGTCAAACATTTCTCATATCTCTTTTGCATTGATTTTTAACACAAGAACTGAGAGAATATTTCGCTTTATTTTTCAATTTTGTTTGTGACACATATTTTTCATGTATTGAATGCCGATTCCTATCTTCTGTTTAAGACTTGTCTGCATTTAATGTCGTTTTGCTTTTAATTTTCTTATTTCGCGCAAAGAAAAGTCAAGAATTCCAAAGATATTCGCAATAACTCCAACAAAATGAATAAATAAAAAAGTAGAAAATGCATCCATTTAAATACCAAGTCAACAATTCAAACTATTTATTTTTCATGCCTTTCCATGATTATTCGAAAATTTTTGTGGAGAAAATAATTTCAATAAAACTTTTGACAATAAAAGAAAAGATAGAAATAAAATAATATGCTCTTAACTTAAAAGGGCTGTTTGAACTACTTATTTGCCTAGTAACTCAAGAAATATGGTCCTCTTCTTTTTTGTTTCTTCTTATCAAAACCAATGTATTTTTAGGTAATATAGATATTTTACAGCAAAGATACAATTCAATGAAAATCAAGCCTCTAATTGCAACAGATGTCATAATTTCTTAACTAACCTGTGTCATTACAGTTTCATAATAATGGGAGAGAGGGAGAGAGAGAGAGAGAGAGAGAGAGAGAG
>JAQIWP010000129.1:0-38557 GCA_034695525.1 Euzetes globulus
GAGAGAGAGAGAGAGAGAGCCGGAGGGAGGGAAGGAGAGATTTGTCAAAGTCTATAAAAATGTTGTACCAAAATTAAAGATTACAGAAAGATCCTATTATCGACAACTTTTATATTATTTTCTTTCAATCAACTTGTTTGAACTTTTATGTTATTTCACAGGATTTAAATGAACATTTTTTTATTAGTAAAAATATAATAATCTAGTTGGGTTATGCAAACATATTTATCATAAATTTTATGCTTTTAATGATAATTTATTCGTTGGTAAACATGGAGAAAAGAAATAACAACAAAATTAAAGCTCAAGTGTTATCTTTAGAATGCATTTTAAATCTGATTTTAATTAAATACTAAATATAAAAGTTTGAAAATTGTATTCTAGGACAATAAACCTCTGATGATTCCTTGGATGCTGACGGTAGCCCTAACTACCATCGCAGACATATTGTTCACATTTTATGGGATCATATATAATGAAGTAAGTACTGTCAGGCAAATGTCACACGATCTTGAACATTTTCATATTATAATCTTGAACACAATGGAAAAAAAATTTAGATTGAATTTTAGTTTTTCACGTTTTAAAATGAATTCTATTAGAAAATGGATTTAATTTGCCGTAAAAAACTAAGTTCTGCCAAATTATTAAAAACATTTTTCAAATATTTCCCCTTAACTTTGTATTGAGTGCTGAAAATTAATGAATTTTGTCTCTTTTGTTGGCGATTTGAACAGAAGACAGATCCTTTTCTGTTAGCTCTTCATGGAATCGATTTTATTATCTGCTCTTTAAATGTATGGCGAATACAATATTTATTGTTATCTGTATTTTAATTCAATGCAATTTTCTGTGAATTCTTTTTTGAATTCAGAAATATTGTAGTTTCTCTCAGTTTATTTGACTAACTGTCAACTGCTCTCATTTACAGACATATTGTCTATTATGTGTAATATCTCACTTTCAACAACTCTCCAATCAAATACAAAGACATCAGGTATATATTGCTCGTTAATTAGTTATCTGATAGAAATCATTGATTAATGACTGAAAAATGATAGTTGCAGGAAAAGGACATTCTAGGATCCAAAAATTTACCAATTATTTTGTTTCTAGAAATGAGTCTTGTGAAAATATCCTTTAGTCATCCCTGAATAAAATTCTAAATAAATTATAGTTTTAAAGTATAAAAATATCAAGCTAACTTTTAGAATGACAATTCTCTCTTAATTATTGAATTGAAGATTGCAAAAAGGCTTTTGTATTTAGCCTAATCTTGTTTGTCTTGTTGAAGGAGTTCGGTACCAGTTTGCACAGCGAGGACGCAAAGATTCAGTGCATAACGAATGAGACGTCGAGCTGTCAGTTCTCCAACTCTGCGAACAAAGACGCCGCCAACTCTACTTACGGCGACTTCTGATTCACATCCGACTCCTGGACCATTCTGAGTGATGACTAGTGTGACCAGATCAAAAAGACAGCATTTCAAGTAGATGTTACGGACAAATCAAGGAGTTTCATAGAACCTTTGATTTTCTTTTCATAAATGAAGGAAAGCTATTATTTTCAGACAAACTTTTTCAAGAGCTTAATCTAAATTCAAAAATAAAGCCCAGGAATAGTCTCTAAATCAAGAAGAATCCTGGCCAACCAAGTTGATCTGGTCAATCTAGTGATGGCAACAAAAGCCCTAATTTTGGAAATAAATAAAGAATTTTACAGAAAATAAGAATAAATTTCGTTTCAAAACAAACTAAACGTTTTATTGGATTTCGTTTTTCTCTTTTGGCGAAAGTATTTCTGAATTTGAGATATTTTTTATAACTTAAATGAAAAACAAACAGAAAAAACTTTATCGAACAAATGTTAAAAATAAAGATAAAAGAGTCATCCGAATCGGTTTGAAATTTTGTTGAAGATATGACAAATTTAATGCCCTTCTCTGGAGAGTTACGAAATTGAAAGCTTAACAAAAAATTGTTGAAATAGTTATCCATTTGAACAAAAGTCATCCTATATTTTGTGTCATTTAGTATTGTTTTGTTTTATAATAAATGAAAATATGTATAAATATACTAAATATAAAATATTATATTAAATAATTATTATTAATATTCTATCTGTCACTGACTATATTGTGTAAATCACATTGTTTAAATTTGTTGATATTTTCCAATAAAAATTTAATTATTTATTAAAACTTAATTTTCTCCTGCATCTTAGCCTTGATAAACTTTTTACCAGTTGTAATAAATCTAGAGGAATGGTTTTCTGTGACTTTCTATCAAGGGATCGTGGTAATAAATCTCCTATTATCAAAATATCTAACAGACTGTACTACTTTATTAAGAACTGCTATTTTATTAATATCTTGTTAATCTCAAGTAAAGGAAACTTATCAAAATTTATTCAGATTATTTATTCGTTGTGTTCAGAATAAATGAAGAAATGATCTTGTTTGGAAGGTAATTGCCAAAGAGAACAATTGAATTCTGTTTTGTTTTTCTCGGAGATACGTTAATCAGGCCATCGATCATAAAGCAGTGGCCAAACTCTGGGTTTGACTCAATAATTGGCTAAACTGTATGCCGTCCCTATTGTTAGTTCATAGAGTAATGACTACTTCTGTATATTCTAATTGATTGACTGCTGACTTGAATTCCTATATTCAGAACAACTCTTTTCTTTCATCTATTCTTTTCTTGAAGTCTGAAAAACACTTCCTTTTTATGGAAGACAACTGTTTTTCTTGTAATAACAATAGCAGTGAAGAGGAGTAGGTTTTGAGAATTCAATCCATCAAATTTTGTCGGTCTTCCGCTTTTCATATCAATAACGAAGTTTACTCCGAATGACACAAAAAATTACTTTTATTTGATTATTTTTCTTCGTTTATGAGACAAAATTGATTTTTATATGGAAAAAGAAGTGGAATTTTAGATCAATTTTGTTTGAAAACTTACATTTCAGTTTTAATCAATCTTTTTTTAATAAAAGCTTGATAAATTTCTGAATTCTCCTTTTTTGTGATCATAGAAATGAATTTCATCTCTTTAGTTATTGATTTTGGCTAATTTTTGTTGAATTAAACTTGGCTAAAGGCTAAATAATATTGGTTTGAATGTATCATGCTAGTTTACTGATTAATGGTGCATCTGTAGAAATCTTACGTTTGTTGATAAATATATAAAAATTTAATTTTTAAAATTGAATAAAAATGATATATAAATCAAAATTACAAATAGAAAGAAGGATTGATTTCATATCGATTTTCATCAGATTATACATAGATTCTTGTAAAACGGTTCGAGTAATGCCATCTCCCGAACTATTTCTCAAATTTTAAATGGATTCTGTTTTGAATTTCAAATTAAATAAAATTCTTGCGATAAATAAAATGCTAGAAATTAGTAGAGATTAGTCTTTGAAGGGGAAAATATGTAACCAAGAACTGGTCGATCAGTTGCTGTCGTTATCGAGAGTTTCATAACTTGGAGTTGTTGTACGAACTCTGACTCTGTTCCTTCTTCTAAGAGTTCTTAGCCTTTCCAAGTTTCTATTCCTTGCATTGAAACCACCCCCAGGAAGACCTGCATAGATTTATTGACATTGGAAGCATTTTATGCAAATGAAATATTCTGGGATACAAACCACCAACAGGTATGCCACCAACACCACCAGGTAATCCTCCAACACCTACTGGTAGTCCATTAAGTCCATTAAGACCTAAATTATTTGTGGGGACGAAAAGGATGACCAATTGCCTCTGCCAGAAGAGTGCCTCCTTTTTGGGAAATAATTCAGCAGGGATCATCACTTTCACCTCGCCCTCATTTTCAGGGAGAACTCTGCATAAAATTTTGTCAGTACTTAAAAATAAAGCGAATAACGCTATTCTGGTTTGCATTATAGACCGGATCACTTCATCGATCGAAATGATTATTTGGCTAATTTTAAAAACGCTTTCAATCTATAGAAGACCTAATTCTGAATAATTGAATAAATATTTATTTTTCGGAACAAATTCGTTTATAAAATAACTATCAATCAAAATGACTGAATAACAGTTTTTTTTTATTCAGAAGATATATTGATTTTAATATCCTGATCACTACTTTTTAAAAGTTGACATTACTTATTCCAAAGATCACACCAACCTGTGCAATTTTGATTCACTTTTTAAAGACTTTTGTATAAAAGATGATTCAGGAAAGCATAATTTAGTACTAGATGAGCCTCAAGGTAATTTTGATTCAACTACCTTGATCACCTGTGAAAAATATTCATTGCTTTTGAATTATTGAAATGATATTACAATTAAAGTGCTATCAATATTATAATAAATGCGAATATTTAATTTATAGAAAGGTGATATGCGTGTGCAATTATTTATCTTTTTACTTATTGTGTGCAATGAATATGAAAAGAAAATTGAATGCATTTTTAATCAAACAGAATATTTGACTGTAAATGTATTGACAAATGATTTTTATTGCATAATTCAAAGCAAACATAATCTTCACACAAATATCGGTTTGCATTCCATATAATTATTTTGATTAATTAATGAAATCTAATTAAAATTTTTAATTGCATTTGAAAGATAATTAATAAAATGCTAGAAATTCATAAATTTTTGTCGTTTTGATATTTGTCTCCACATTCAATTTGTACCAAGGAGATTGGGATAATTTTTCCTATTAGTACATAATTACAGATCTGATGAGATTTTCTCCTTTTTTCAATGAATCGAAGGCTTCATTGATTTGACTCAAACTAATTCTTCGGCTGACAAATAGGTTCACACAATCTCTGAAATATTTATCATTAACGTAGCGTTTTGTCAGTTCCTTAATGCCATCCTTTCCCTTGTAGTTGCCATAATAAGCTCCAGTAAGTGTCAGGCCGTCTAAAAGTTTCATTAGAGGTAAAGTTATGCTGTGTTGAGGTTGGAGAAGTCCGACCGCCACAAATGTTCCCGAAGGGGTCAGTGATTTGATGGCCGATTCGATGACTGATTGATTTCCGATACAATCGAAAGCATAGTCTACTCCTTCCTCTGCAATACATTCAAAAGTTTTATATAAATTTGAAAAATGACTTCAAATGAGTTATAATTTACTAAATAAATGTTTGATGACATTGTCTATCGGTTCCGACAATTCCTTTGCATTAATGAAATGAGTGCAACCGAACTGTTTGGCCATTTCGTACTTTTCCGAATTGATGTCAATTCCAACTATAGTTTGAGCCCCCATTTGCTTACATCCAAGAACAACAGCCATACCCACAGCTCCTAACCCCCAAACAGCACATGAACTGTTGGGGTGAACTTTGGCGACATTGGCTGCTGCACCAAAACCAGTCGGTATCGAACAGCCGAATAGACTCATGACATCTAAAGGCAGTGTTTTGTCGATGGCCACAACCATTGACTGTTTGGCGATCGCATACTCCACATAAGTGGCCAAATTGCAATTTGTTGATGGGGTCAGTACTGGACTGTCATCAGCAGCTAAGTGAAATCGACTTTTGCCATCAGCAGGGATCTAGCCCTCCTCGCAGTCACCTTAATTATCAAATAAAATTGTCTCAATACTCTATTTTAAGAAATATCTCCAAAAAGTGTTGTAAAATGATTATATCAAAAGTGCTAAGAATGGGATTAAAACAAAGAAATAAAAGTTTATCTCTTATTGAACTGAATTTCAAAACTAGTTTAATGATAGAAACTGATAAGTAATTTGTTATTGTTAACAAATTTCATTAAAACAAAGAATAAGTGATAGAGACTCCCTGGGTCTAAAATTATCGTTTAATACCTCTGCTGAGAGTCACCAGACATGTATTTGTTTTGGGATTTGTACATTTCGGGCATTGGTTGCATTGAGGCATCCATAGTAGGACCACGTGATCACCGACTCTGACTTCTGTCACATCAGAGCCGATTGACTCAACAACTCCCGCTCCTTCGTGTCCATTGACCATCGGTTTGCCATAAGGAATGACACAATCACCTCTCTTACCCCAAACTGATGAGGCGTCCGAACGGCAAACACCAGAAGCAAATAGTTTTATACGAACCTCATCTCCTTTAGGAATGTCCACAACCACTTCCTCAATAGTCAATGGCTTATTGGGGTATCTAAAGACCGCTGCTTTACATTTAATCGGTTGTGGAGTTGAGGACATTTTTATTTGCTTTTATCATTGAAAATATACTAAGCTTTGAATTAAATGACACTTTTATGTTAAAAAAGTGATAATGAAATCAGTTTATGACTTTATGCCATAAATCTCATGATAAGAGGGGTCTTAACTAACATAAGATTAAAAACTTATAGATTATCTTGGCATAAAAACCTGACGCAAAATTGGACAAATTCCAGAACTGTATATAAAGTCAATATTTAGAGTTCAGTTCAATTGAATAGACATTTAGTTGAAAATTAGTTCAGTTAAAAATGAAATCAATTATTCTGTGTTTGGCTTTGTTTGCATTCGTTGAATGCCTTGAAATCTCTCCCTGTATTAAATCGAGAAGTAATTTTAATCATTTTAAATAAATTAAAACTAGCTTGCTAATTTTCCGAAATGTTGAAGAACCCAATTGCGGAGTGACTGTTGAGGTGGGCGTCTATATCGAGTCTCTGTGTCCGGACAGCAAAGCTTTCGTTGTGGATCAGCTGTTGCCGACATTCAATAAACTGATCAATGCTAGTCCACCCATAATGACGGTGAACCTGGTGCCTTTTGGCAACGCACAAATGATATTCATCAAGAACGCCACCAAACAGCCCAGCCTTAACTTCACGTGTCAGCACAAAGACCAGGAATGCGAAGGAAATATTCTTCAGGTAATAATACGGTTCAATAGTAATAGTAATTAAATTCCAATCATTTTTTCCCTGAAAAATTGATTGATTGTTCAATCAATTGTCGAAACTAAGCAGTTCAACTAGCTAAATACAATATTAATGCTCCAGGTCTATTATAGATCTGTAATTTGATAAAGGTTGTTTTCTACAACTTTGTTAGACAAGTTGAAACAAGTAAAGCGGTAAATGTTGTGAACAATATTCTGAGCAGTAGTCTAAAAACTAACGAGACCTAAATCTAGTTCTTGCTCAATAATGTAGTGAATGTCATTTATTCTTTCGTAACTCAGCAATCAAATAAATTGCATGATATTGAAGTTGACATATAATTCGATGGTTTAGTTATTCTGTTCTCCAGTCAATTCTACTCTTGACAACAAAAATAATACATTTGAAACACATTTTGTTCTAAAGACTGTATGAACGAAGAGAATAATTTACATCAATTGACTTATTGTCAGAAGTGATAACAACACGACTCAGTCGACCAAATCCCAATTTCACCCAATAAAATATCTTAGCAGTCGAGTGATAGCCAAGGGAGAGTTCCTTTTTTTAATGTTATAATAGTAACCAGTTCAAAGTTAACAGAGTAGCTGCAAGCTCTGTTATACAAATTTAATAAATTATCATGATACCAAGCAAACAATGGATCTAGTTTCACTCTTCCTAAAATAAAAGTTGAGCCTCTGTACTACTCGAGTTGCTTGTTAGTTCATGGATAATAGCGATTTCAATTAAAGTTTTGGTTAAAAAAATGAAGTGAAAGAGTTAATTACTTTGAAATTAAAATTCTTGATAGAATCCATATGATTCATCTTGAAGTTCAATTAAGCTGATTATTTTCAATTTTGTTGCCATCAGTTTTAATCAAAAGCTAATTAGAATTCCAGTTAATGACGTCCTATAAGTCAAACGATAAATCAGATGCGAATGACTTAATTTATTCCCAAAATTACACTTTATTTGAATCATAACTTATAATAATTGTATTTATTTTATTCTTGTTCTTTTTTATTATTTTTCTTCTTTGATTTATACATAGAAGTAGAAGACATGAAACATTTAAAGGCCATTAGTTTATGAGAATATCTTCTTTTTTTGACATAACGATAGGCTTTTGCAATATTGCAAACATATTATCATTTTGTTTGTTCTACTCTTTGACTCAAAACTTCTCTTCTTGTCTTCAAAAATAATTTATATCGAGTGGTAATAAATTTTTAATGTTCTCCTATTCTTTTCTTTTTGAGCGATGTATATGACTAGAAACAAATAACTTGCACGTCATTATTCATTCAGAATATTACTTTTCTGATTCATTCTTTGCATGGAATGATAAAAAGGCACTACCAAAGACTCTTTCAATACTTGCAAATTATCTATTAGTATCATCTATTATATTTCCCCCCTCTTTTCTGTTCCGATTTTTAAATTTTCTGCCTTAATTATAATTATTGCCTTTCTCTTACAGTCCTGTTCTGTCATTAAGTTTGATATCGAGAAGAGCCTTCCATTCATCACTTGCATGTTCAATTCTACCCAGTGGAAAACCCCTTGGAATTCGGCGGCTGAAGTAAGAACTATTATATTAATATGGTGTTTATTTTAAAAATCTTTTCAGGAAAGTATTCAACTATTTTTTTAGCGTGGGCATAGTTAAATTTATACTATCTAGACTATTTTGTATTACATTGAATAGAACCATTTTGGAATTTATATTGAAACTCCACTTTCAATTTTGAAAATCTTTTGCTTCAAATATTTCAAAGAAGACATAATTATTGAATTCTCGCAAGTCTTAGGCCACGAACTGAATGAGCTCTTGAAACGTCTGATCCGATTTTGAAACCAAATTGAATATCGATTTTGTGTTTATCTCTGCTTTTCTTTAATTTGTTTTTCGTTTTGTTCGAAGTGTTCACAAAAACTGAACTTAGATTTCAATGTATTGACGGAATGCGCGAACTCTGTGGACGGCATCGCCATCGAGTACTTTATGGCTGGACAGACACTGGCTTTAGAGCCTAAACATAACTGGGTGCCCTGGATCACAATCAATGGAAAACATACCGATGAAATTCAAGAGAAGGCTACGACCAACCTGCTTAAACTAGTTTGCGATACTTATCCAGTAAATTGAATAACAGAAACTGATTCTAGGCCAAAAACTAATTGAAATTTCAATTTTCAGGGTTTCCCGAAACCAAAGACATGTGACTCAGCTTAAGGTTTCATAAAAAAGGTTTTGGTATAGATTTCAAATGAAAACGTCATGGATCAATAATTTAATTCAAGTATTATAAGGGCTTTCAATAAATAAATCTTAATTGATATTTAATTTATTTCTTATTAATTGGAGTTTAAATTTGAAAAAACATGTTTATGAAAATGAAATATTAGGAATGGCCAGGGGGATAGCCATAGAGCATCCCCTATATTCGAGATTATATCCATTAGGGTTTTAAAAACTTCATAAAAAATAACGTTGAAAAACGAAATTCTATTAAACTTGAGGACCATTTTTCAGATTTTTACCTGATTTTCTTTAATTTTATCGGTCATTTTCTGCAAGTTTACCGATTAAACTGAATTTAAATTAAATTTAAATAAATTTAAACTAAATTATGCCTAATAGGAAATTAGAAACAAAATGGCGGCTTCCGGCCATGTTATCGACTGCCATTTTTGTACATCCCTTTATCTCCTAAGGTTTCTTGAAAGGTTGATCTGAAAATAAGTCACTATCCACTTCCTATTTTCGCAAGGGTCACCGACCTTGGCCATCCTCGCTGTAAAATACAACTAGTTAAATCAAATAGGCACCTTGCTAAATGTAAACTGTTTGTAAATAAAAAAGCTTAGACGAGCTTAGACTGTCTGTCTGTCTTGTCTAGTCTATGGTATATTTATTTAATTGGTCATTTGCTTTGATGATACTTTTGGCAGAGACAACATATTAAGTAACCCTAAAAAATAAGTAAAAGTCATTTGGGAGATAACAGTCATCTCAACTCCAAATAACTCTATTAATCCCAGAGAAGAATCAGTTCTGCGAATAATATTTCAGAGCGAAAAACATTAGTCTATAAGTAGTCTCAATGGACTTATTTCTGCCTAATGTCAACCAAAAAAGTTAGAAACTAATGTAAAAGTGAGGTCTCTTTTTGACAACTTTTTGCAAATTCCTTTCAAGTCTATTAATTTGCCGAAACATTAGGGAGTTATGACTTTTTAAACCAATTATAGAAATTCAAGTTGTGAAATCCTCTTTCCAGATAATATGTTCAAGATAGTCTCATAGGTTACGGCATATTTAACAATTTCTCAGAAATATGAATTCGTAATTTTCAGTCCAATATTATGGCCGTCCTGTGAGACCCATATATGGTTTGTTGACAACGCTTTTCTCATTTGACCAAAGTATTAGAGAGAAAGGTTTGGAGCTGTAATGGATCTAATATTATGTATTTATTCATTTTACCAAGCAAGTCTTTTGATAATTCTTCAGGTAATCCCACGGATTAAAATATTCAGACATTTATGATATAGACTAGTACGATCATGATGCAATCCCTCAGTGAATTGGCAGAATTGAGCAATATTATCGAAGGAAGGATATAAGAAGGATGTTATTAATAGAACAAGGTTAATGTTGCAAAATTATTAATATTTCCAATAGCATTTTGTTATTTTTAACAGATCTTCCTCATTATTCAATATTATAGTTAAATTATAAGTTTAATTAAATTAAATCATTCATTAATTGTTTTTTAATCAATAACTTCCGGTTTTCACAATTTTTTCACTCAAGGTTAAAAGATTTTCATTTTTGATAAATATTTTGATTGCCTTTTTGATTGTTTTAATTTTCTTATTTTATATTTGATTAATGATTTATTGTTGGATTTAAGGTTTCAGCTGGTTAGTAAATAAAGAATAGTAGACAAGGCTGCCAGACGTCCTTGATTTCCAGGACAGTCCTTGATTTTTGTTAGATTTTGATAAAGTTTATTAACAAAACTGGATCGAAATAGGTTGTCTGGAAAACAGATTGATTTTATACAAGTTGGCTTGGTAATGTTCTAGATTTTTGTCTACAAGTTTTAAATTCTCCTAGATTACTATTTCTTTACCTGGCAACCCTGATAGTAGATCGAGAGGGAGACAGAATCGAGGGAAATATATCGCACTGTAGCGTAAAATTTAATCAATAATAATTACAGAATTTCATTTATTTATAGAAATTTATATAACAATGGATAAGAATAGTTGAGAAATGGAAATGCAAATACTCAACATAGAAGGTGGTGGGGGTGGGTGGGGTGGTTGTCACAAAAGTTTTACAAATTTCAGTCACATATTAAAAAGCTACTCTGTTTACTCTTTCAATATCATGTTTAATTTTAAAATTGGTTGTAGGTGTTTATCACGCAAAACATGATTTACTGGTTTACTTACTTAAGTGGTTCTTGTATTTATGTGCTCTAAGATTTCAAAATTTAAAAAAGAAGAAATTATTCGTCATTTTTATCATTTTGGTCGTCGATAGGGATAATAGTATCGTTTAATTCGTTTTCTTGTCGTTCTTGTGAGTCTTTTTGTGAGTTCTCCGACTCATCTTCGCTGATATTATGCAAGTCGTCTGCAATCTGTGACTTAATACCTGTTTGAGACCACTCTTCTTGAATGGACATTAGTTGACTGGTGTCTGTCCGTCCACCAGAACTGGCATCTGAGCTGATCTTTCTGTGTGGTTCGATAAACAATCCGCTGTTTTCTTCCGTAATAACACTTAATTCGTGTTTAAACTCTTTCCTGTAAGAGAATTCGAAACATTCAGGGTCATTTCGAAATAAGTGCTTGGTTGTTTAACATAACATAAGTTACTAATCATTTATCATTTTTCTTACAAAATACAATCACAACAAAAATCAGAGCAAATTATTGTTATTTTTTCAGTGAAATTCGTCGCTTACTTAACGGTGAGAAAGTGTTTTAAATCCTTGGAATTTTTTTGTGCACATCTCAATGCAATGGACTGTCCATTATCTTCCGATTTGTTGTTGTCTTTATTGCAAAATCCATTTCTTTTGCCATTATATAAATCACTTCGGTCTCGATTCGTCTGAAAAGTAGACAAATTGAGTAAAACTGGAAGCAAAACAATTTTGTTTTTCATTCAATAAAATTGTCTTTTGTTATGAAAGTCCTGTTTTTTGTGACAAATGTCGAGATCATTAATTTTTAATGACTTTTTCAGTACCTGTTTATCGCTTCGGAATTTGATTTGGCTTTTGATCAGGGCTATTTCTTGATAGTAAGAGAGGACGCACAGAAAGCCGTATATCTGTTGAATAGAATTCATTGAGATTTTCATTTATTTGAATGAAAGGATTGGGAAAAAATCATTCAATTTTCAGACGTTTTTATAAGATTTCTGTCTGGATTTCAAATGAAGGGACGGATCATTAAAATTAAAGCATATTTTTATTACAGAATCCTGTTTTCATATGATTTATATAAATGAAAAATACAAATAAAAGTTTTAATTAATTTTAAATATCTTTTTAAAAATGGAATAAGAAATTCCTGCAAAAGTGTAGATATGAAAACCTTGGAATTTGAAAGCTAACTAGACAATGATGAGTTATTCTATCCATTATATAGCTATTTACAAGAGACTTTGAATAAATGATTCAATAAATATAAATATAGATTTCAAAAAAGCAATTTTATAACAAGATCACTTCATTTCTTAAGAACACTTATTTTATTATTGAAATTGTTGTTAAAGAACTGAATAAATCAATATTTGGATGTTTTCATTGAAGAAGAGCAACTAATAAATAGGACAAAGAGGACAATATCCCACTTGATCTCAATGAAATTTGTTCGACTACTCAGTTATTAATCAATAATAAGTAATCTTAAGTGATCCTAATTGAATAACTGAATTAGCTAGATTAGTTTGTTAGCTATTATCACAGATATTTATGAAGAAAATTAATTAAGAAAATTGAATTAGTCTTACATTGAAAATACAAATCACAAAATCGATGACAAATAGGACAGCTTTGAAGGGATCGATAGCCTGTAAAAAGTGAATGACATTTAATTAAGTAATTTTCTTGACTTTAATGAGTTTATGAATGAAAAATAATCAGTAAATGGATTTCTTTTGAGTAATTTTTAGTCTACTAAGTCTATAAAATGGTAATTCAAGGCATAATTGAGTCATTAAACGGGAAATTATAAGCAAAACATATTCGGATGTCGTTATGAAAAATCTTCAAATCTATGGCAAAACAATAGGAAAATAAACTGAACGATGAAATGACATTTTGTATAAGCAATTAAATTAATGGATTTCTATTGAAAACTACTTTGTAAAGAACTAAAAATAGCCAGGCTCATTCTAACAGAAGCATATATTCTATGAGATTCACCAGAAAAATAGAATAAATCTATTCATAAAATATTTAAGACATACAAGTGTTTGGGAAATAGACTGTAGACCCGGCCTTAAGTGCAAAACCCATAAAATTATATGAATTACTGGACTTAATTGAAGATCAGAGTAGACGTAAGAGAAAGTGGTGGAGGACTTGAGCTCAATATAATTGAGTGCATTATCCTCTGAGGAGATTATTTTTGTCTAACATATGCTCACCGATCCAAAGAACAGGTATAGGCTGACTGACACATCCAACAGTGTAGTGACCGATAATGTGATGAGCCAGGGAACCATCAGATTTGTGTTGTCCTCCAATATTAAACCAAACATTAGTCACTAATCACTCGATTCAGTTCATTAAACAAATCATTTAAATCAAAAGTCATTTATTTAATTGAATATTTCATGCAATCATTAATTGGCAATTTGGTGATGGAAATTGTCATGGCAAGTCTCTCATTTTTTAATGGTTCCAGATTCAAAGCCCAAAATATATACAGAATCAAATAAAAAGATTCTTGAACTTATATTTGGATTTCAGGACCAATCATAATATAATTTCTAAAGTATCTTTTGCTTTTAAAATTCGTGATTCATTTAATAAATGGGTTAATAAATGTTTATATCATTTTGCTTTCTATTAAGATGATAGCACTGATGGTGATGATATCATTGAACCAGGAACCATTTTTAAAAAAATAAATTAAGTGTTAAATATCTGTTTAGTGTTGAAGACATACTCCACACAATCCGATGAGTAATAGAATTGAAGTGATGACCAGTAATGCGGATAAACAGACCATTACGACAGTGAAAATTAATAGCACTGTTAAAAGGAATGGGTGAGTATTTGGGAAGGCATTCGGCCATATATATAGAGTATAAGGACAGACATAATCGATTCGAAATTAATTTATTGCCCGAAATACTATTTCTATGGCAGAGCAAACAAAACAAAATAATTTTGATTTTCTTCGAAACATTAAATGTTTGCTAAGTTTAATATAAAATTTGTCTCTTATATCAATCAAAAACTTAATTGTTATCATATTTTTGTTGGTTATGGCCTCAAATATTTCATTCATTATTGGTTTGATCTCCGAAAATAAAAAACGATATTTTAGGAAATTGTTTATTACTTACATAAATCATTGGAAACAGAATGAATATGGAAGGAACCGGCGGTCAGGATCATTATGTACAGGACCTGTAATGCCATTTAAAGGAATTTTTATTGAGAAATAATGTGAGAATTGAGATAGTCTATTGACATTTCCAGACACATATCTATAAAAGTTAAGAAATTGACTTTTTTTTTCATTTCAAATACTTTTTTCGGTTGCCTTTGCTTTTGATTTCAGTCATATGATCGACGA
This sequence comes from Euzetes globulus, assembly GCA_034695525.1. Taxonomy (NCBI): domain Eukaryota; kingdom Metazoa; phylum Arthropoda; class Arachnida; order Sarcoptiformes; family Euzetidae; genus Euzetes; species Euzetes globulus. The sequence goes on from JAQIWP010000129.1 coordinate 14,712, forward strand.
TTGAAAAATAAATTTAATTCTTAGAGATAAATGGATTTATTTCCCCGATTCTTTACAATTTGGACAAAGAAAAGAGTGAAAAGAGTCGTCTGATTTCAAAAATATTTTACAGACAGTTTTGTTAAATACTTTTGTATTGTTTGCCGAAAAAAAATCGATAAAAGCATACTTTGATTCTCTCCTTTTCATCATTTAGTGTCTGAATTACAAATACTATGACTTTTTTTTCTTTTATCGATTGAATCATTAAATTTATTCCGTTTGAATTCACCTTTTTGTGACTTTCCAACAGAAATGTTAATAAACCTTTGAAGAAATATTTATCTTTGATTTTGCGAATTTCATTCTTGCTCCTGTATTTATGGTATTTTGATGCACAAATAATTTCAAATAATATTTCCATATTTTCATATTCATTACAAGAGATAATATTAATTTATTATTTTACATGATATTCTTGGTTCACTTTAATTTAATAACAGAATTCTTGTTCAATAGTTAATGTTTACTTCAAGTTTGGGTAGAATATTCCAGGGGTAGAAGTTTGGGCAGAAGATTTACAAGATTATTAGATTTATATTACATTACCAATACCCTATTATATTATGCTGTGGCTAACCATATTAAGTTTGTGCATAGATTTGATTATATCTGATAACATTTAAATTCACTTTTGATATTCAGATGAATAAACAGAATATTCTTAACATAACATTAATATTTGTTTTGATGATGTAATTTTGTTATGGCCAAATCGTTCTTGGCAAATTTAATTTTGGAGTTGGATGACTCAACAATCTATTTTAACTTATGAAACTTGTCACCAGCGATAGTCAAGTGTAAACTTTATTGCATAATAACCTGCTAGATAATACCTGTTTAAACAATTATTAAATTCAATTTTAATTGAAAATAGCATTATTTTATGCCTTGATTATTCTTTAATAAAAGAGACGCGTTGGCCAAAAACTGGTGAACTTTCATTCACAAAACTTTTGATAAAACTTGAAATTATTTAATGTAACAGAAGATTAATTAAAATATTTAAATCAAGCTTGAAATTAATGAATGTAAATCAAGTTGGAGAATAGTCTATTTTTGCTATATAGCCTGATTATATCTAGGTTGTTCACTGTATTCACTAAATATTATTTCAACTGGTTGTCAACTGAAATAAAATATCCAATGATGTAAAACAAAGCAAATTGAAGTCATCGACAGTTTATACGTAATGACAGTCTTTTTATGGTCTGCCCATTAAGTCAAATGTTATGCTATAAAACAGTAATTGTTTTCAATTTAGATTTTCATTCAATGATTTCTTTATTCAAATTCAATATTCAATATAATCTATTTTTTGTATTTTATTCTGAATTATTACATTTAGCAAGCTATTATTCATCAAGCATTTTCAATTACTTTCCGATAAATATAAATTTGAAGCTGATTTATAAAGAATGTTCTTTAATGGCTTTCATTGAAATCACAGAATAAATTCATTGAATCGATTTTGAAATTTCAGAAGTTTACGAAAAATATGTTTCAAATGAAACTGATAATTGACTCTTGGAAAATGGATTTTGTCTTGAAATAGTCCATTAAAAATTGAACTTGAAAACATTGGCTTTTTATTTCCTGACCATTTGACAGAAAGAATTGCAATCTTTGTTTTTATTTCAGTTTAAAAATAAAGTTTTTTAGGAGTTGCTCGCTAAACAATCCAGAAAATCTGATTTTTCATTGCTTAATCCAACAATTTCTTCTAAATTCTGAAGTTCAAATATGGCATAAACAGTTATTTGAATTTTCTACCTGTGTTAAATAATTTGAAATGAGTTGAAAGGCATTCTTTAATGTTTACTGAGAATCGAGAATCCAAAGGATTTCATAATATTTATGGAACTTTTGAAGAAATCCTTTGAGTAAAACATGAGTCCCAGTCATTCAATATTAGCATAATTTCAATACAAATATTGTTTTTTTTGAAACGAAAAGACTAAATGAAATGCAAATTATTATAGTATTTGAAATTCTTAAAGTATTTTTTAATGATCAAGGTGGTTGAAAAATAGATTATTCTGTTTCAGTCGAAATTATAAAATCCATTAAAAATGATAATGATGAATTAGATTAATAATTCAAGTTTGTTTTTCTCTTAAATGGGTACTTTTACACTTGCAAATGTTCATAAACCTGGTCATTATAGTTGAATAAATAATGAAAACTCTATTTTGAGGCTCTTTTGAATTCATATTTAATGAAATTCATTGAGTACTTGAAAACAAATGCATTTCAGATAATATTTGCATTCATTGCTCTCAAGCAATGATTGATTATAATTTGCATAAAAAGTTTTCTAAATTTTTCTTCTATCATAATGTTTGCAAAATATTTCACTCTTTTCATACGGTTTTTGTCAAATTTGTTTTCCTTCTTAAAACAGTTTCATTGAAATCTTATTTTTGACAATATTTTGTCAGAACATTATGGATGTGCTTTCGATTCAATTGAAATACAAATTTATCTAAAATTGCTCTTAAATTGATTATTTTATTTTAATTAAATAAAAGTTGTCCTAAAAACATTGAATTATTTCAATAATAAATATTAAACTAATTCATTATTCGTTCATGAAATCAATACGCTTAGACATTCTGTCTTTATTCGTGATTCTATTTCCTAGTGAATCTGTGCTTTCATCAAATCGATAGGTCCTTCAGATTCATCGATAGACAGATTGCGCTTTTGTTTTTTTAATGAGAAAATTGGGTCAAACTTTTCAGTAATTCATTTCTAAGCCAAAAGTCTTTTTCTCTTTTTGACCGATTCTTTCGAAACACATCCGAAACACTTATTAAAGTCATTTGAAGTTGAATAGAGTGAAAGAACAGACTGTTCGAGGGCTTAATGTCTGATTTCTGATTACTATTTCATTACTAACTATTCATTAATTATTTTGATGTCAAACTAAAAATTAATTAGTTTTCACTAATTTATTTACTCGACATAAATCAGTACCAATTGCTTGTTAATAAGTATTTTAAACAATCTCTTCCTTCAGGGATCGTCATTGGAATTTCAAAGATCGAGAATTTGCCAAAATATCCCGGCGCGGCGGCCATTTTTTCTGATTTTCCGCCATTTTGCCTTTAATTTTTGGTAGTTTTACTAATTAAACTGTATTTAAACTTAATTTAACTAAGCTCAATTTAAGCTCAATTAAACTGCATTTAGGGCAAAATGCCCCTTCCGGCTGCCATCTTTGACAAATACCCTACCCCTTAGCCTCTTCTAGATAGGGTAAAATACCCAATTCTACTCTATTGTTAGACCCGCCCTTAGGTATCGGATCTTGGTGATCCCTACTCTTTTTTACTCTATATAAAATGTATTATCAACTAAATATTTATGTTTGGTGGAAAAATTTGCAAGTATTTGCAGGGATCCAATTAATATCACTTAAATATTGCTATAATGCTAAAATATTAATGCTTGTATCATCTATTTTAATTAATTAAATCTAGATCCTTTTCCACAATCTTTAATTTCACGTTTTAATAACTTTGCTGGCTATTTGAAAATAAAACTTGCTGAAACCCATTTTAGTATTGAATTTCATTTGAAATATTTATTCAGAATAGAAAATGAATTGAATTTTAGAAATTTTCTTCTTTTTGATGAATTGTAAAATTTATGAAAAAGAATTTTTGATGAAAGCTTTCGTTTGTACTTTCAGTCAATAACTTCAGTCAATTCTTGGAAGGTATGGAAATTTCTTGGAAATCAAACTTTTATTTCGTTTAGAGATGTTTTGAAATATAACTTAACAATAGATCTTAAGAAATAGGTACAAGAGGATAATTGATATCTTAAGCTCAGTTAAACTAAGCTTAATTAAATTGTATTAAATTGGATTTTAACTTGTCTAATTGTAAAAATTACTGAAAATGGTAGACAAAATGTGAAAAAATCAGATGGGTGAAAAGATATGAGTGACAAGAAATAGGTGACTCAAATTCGATTTTATTTTTACACTATTGAATATTCAGAATTAAATTTATTAAATATTAAAAGCTTACACTTCTAGACATGAATCAAAATATTCCAGATCTTCTATGACACTTTTAAAATCATATCTGGAAAAGATAAATAACTAGACAAGCTATTAGTTGCATTTTGCTGGTCTAACTACTATTAACTACTTTATTATTATTAATTCGCGATATATTTCGGAGTTTCTCTTAACTCCATCGTCAGGCAGTGAAAGACAAAATGCAGTCTTTCACTTTTCAGGCCAAGCACTGAACAGACAAGAGCTGAGGGCCATCCAAGTATCAAATTGCGGGTGTATTTGCAAGAATTGTTTACTATTTCATCGATTTTAAAGTTTCAGAGTTAGGTAGTTAATTTTTTCAATGGCTAGTTTAATAAAGTTATTATTAATTTGTGATAAAAGTCTGGAGTGACAGACTACAGAATTGAAACTAAAATGCAACTAGCTTGTCTAGTTATTTATCTATTTTGTTCTTTTCAATTACCAAAAATTTTATTCAGAAAACTATTTGATTTATTGAATACAATATATATTTTATTCTTGAAAATTTAGGTCTATTATAATACTGGAATCAAATAATAGATCTTGGTCATCTGTGCTAAAAAGATTTTTTCTGCACAATCGAGTTACAAAAAGTAGTTGTTTGTTTGACGCATTTTGGATGTCAATACATTAAGTAGATGTTCACGAGCACATTTATATGGGATTAAAAAAATAATAGAATAAGAAATACATTTTCAGATTTACTTAATCTGAAGTGAAAGCAATTTTTATTGGATAAGTTGTCGCACAAAACAAAGAGCAAAAGGAATACCTTTTTATCGGCAAATATATGTCGAATAGAAAAATAATTCTTAGAAATACTCGATTGAAAACAAAAATTACTTGAATTCAAAGACCTGTGAATTATTGTACTATTTTCTGAAAGCGTTCTTTTGAATATTTTTTGTACAGGTACAAAGATTGACGAATTATTAATTTCCTTCAAGGTCTCTATTATGGAATGATCGGAAGTCATAAAACTTATTGATTTACAACTTGTTTTTCTCTATTATTAGAAACAGACAAATAGGAAAAATAGGACTACACTCGAATTTCTTTATTCTGCCTGTTTGTATCTAATATGTCAAATATTTTATCCAAGTAAGTGCTGGAATAGGTTACATTTTGATCTCAACAACAAGTCATTGCTAACTCACTAGCCCAGGTGGACAGTCCTTCATTGAAATCTATAAGAGCTAGATTAATGTTAAACAATAGATACAATAAATAGTTATTCTTATAAAGACTTAAGAACAAATTATCTAGCGTGATTCCATTAAATTAATCTTATTTTTAATTAGTTACATGGTGCATTTACATTGAAATTAAATTTTATACATGGATTGACCGGGAGAGGGTCTATTTTCATAATATTCAGTATCGATTGAAAATCGTATTTAAATTTGAAGACAATTATTTTTATTTAAAAGTTCTCAGTTATGAGAATTATTTAATAAAAAATTGATTGAACTCCAAAAAAATGTATTGATTTCATAAAGTTTCACCGAGAAATATAGGGTCAATGACTTTGACTGATCACTTAAGCGAGGATTCAGCGCTTGTCATGTATTTGAGGAACGGATTCAATACTGAATTTATTTCAAATGCATTTCTGTTCGCATAGAAAGATAAAAATAATAGTCAACTGTAATCCGGGTTCGTCTGTGTCAACACACAGAAACAGAGAAAAACAATTTCTTTGTTTGAAAAACAATTTCTTAGACTTCGAGACAAATATAAGTGAAACAAAACGCTTCAGAAGACAAAAAGATTATAATTTATGGCATAAAAATATTACTCTTTTTTCGACTCCTATTCAGGCAATGCTTCAGACAATAGACACGATTATTGTTAATATGCATAACACTATTCGAAACTTGTTTTTCTTCAATAAAAACCATAAAAGTATCTCACTTATTTATTATGTGTTTGCATTTTGCAAGCCTTGTGCCAAAGTATCGAATAAAACACTTAAGTACCAAATATTTTATTCATTAAAACGATAATCGAGTCATTAAAATATATCGGTTAGAATCAAATGTTCATTAAATTGGATGAAGAAACAGGGATGTGCCAGGAACTTAATATGCTTAGATTGCTAGATCAATCAAGCTCTTAAAAACGACGATAGCACCCACTTATTTCATAGATTGACTTCAGATTGTGTTTGGACATTTGTATGATTATTTAGGTAAGAGATCTAGTAGGGAAGGAATGAGTAAGGTGGTTTAACCAACGATCAAATACTAAGATACTTCGTAAGGTTAGTGAAAAACGGTTAAATAAGACTAAACTAGATTATGGCCATTTAAATTGTCTTTATCCGAGTTTAGCCAAAAAATGTATTTTTAAGAGTTAAAAAAATGAAAATGGTGAAAATATGGTGACTAATATGTCGTACCTTCACTCTAGACTCCCTTAGATAAACTAGCCTTGCCCATCATAGGTGAAGCAAAATCGCTAAACAAATGTATTTAAATAATATTACATCTAAAACATTCACTCCCTTTGGAGATAATATATTTGTTTTTGTGTTATACTGGGTTTGATTAGCATAATATTTGCAGGATTACATAAAACCAGTTTAATACAAGTGCAAACTGTCACGACAATTCTGAATTATTCACCACTTAAAATATTCAAAATTTTATTGTGAATTTCAAAGAAGAAGAAGAAAAAATTTGTTAATAATTATTCGTAATCTTTGAAAATAGAAGTCCTTTTTTTCTTATTATTGTCGAAAAGAAAATCTTTTTACGTTTTGTTATAATAATTAATGGCTTTGGCTTCAAATCTGGCGTTTCTTTGCTTTATTTTCGTTTTGAGTCAAAGCACTTTTGCTAAGGTTTGTGACAAAAGCAATTAGTTTGCAATAAAGAGGACCGTCTTTTTGATAAGTATCTGCACTTTTAGTTAATTTGATTGACGATTCATAAATCGGTAGACCATTCAGATTTCAATTAAGCCTTTCATTCATTCCATGTTATCGTTAAGTGACTGACATTTTTCTGTATTAATTAGTGTCCTCTCAGTTGTACAGATAATCGATAGACTGGATCCTATGAATAATAGTGAAATACTCTGAAAATATGCTCTCTTTGGCGATGTTTTCGAAGCAAATTGTTTACCAAAGTCAACACTTTTCGTGATGAATCAAAATAAAAGTCAAGTTGACAATAATAAAACTGGTACATTGTTTTCATTCCTATTCATTTCATTATTGAATTTATTAGTCAATCAAATATAATTATGTAGTGAATTATACCTGTTCCAATCGATTAATTAAACTAATCACTTTATTTAATTGGAAATTATGAATTTTGTTCTTGTTAGTCAACTTTTAAGGAGTTTAGGAAAACTTGAAAGAACATATTGGAGAATTGTTTTTGAATGTATTAATTGAAAAGCATCTCTTAATTATATTTTAGTTATTCTATGTACTATTTATGTTATTAAATATCATTATCTAGGGAAAACAGTTGCACACAACTTTTCTAATACATTTTCTAATATTTTTGCATTAATGATAATAATAATAATTGTGTTAAAGAATAAAATAACACGTTTTTTGGAGTTCAGTTCAGAATAATAACGGAATATTTTTGAGTTGAAAACATTGTGACAGTTATCTATTACAACTATGTTTTAGTGGAAAAAATAAATCAATTGTTTTATAAGAACAGGGTTAGCCAAGTTTCTTGTACTCTAGAGGGGTGTTTTTGGTCAAATGTTCCAGATTTTTCGAAGATAGGTAGGTCTGGGACTTGGTCTGACCCTGTCTCCTGGCTGACCCTGCATAATACTTGTTATAATAATACTAATACTCTTTTATTATGACTGAAAGTCATGCAAAAATCATATCAAATTAATTGTATTCTATGTTTTAGCCCTTTTATGAGGCAGGTTATCCAATATTCTATTCTGAGCTCATATTTTCAGAAAGTTAAAAAGCAATATAAAAAACAATCTATCCATTAAATATTTCATCATGATGAATTTCGGCCAGAATTTTAAATCAAAGAAGTAATTTGATGTTTTATATATTGCATTCAAGATTTGAGTTTCTAAAACTTTGTGTTCAGAATGAAACAAATTTGGTCTAGTTGAAATTCAAGTCATCTTTGGTTCACTTTTGACAACTTAAGCGATACAATCAATGATTTATTGTATTTTTGTTTCACACATTTTGTGGATTAGAGTCTTGTTTTCACTTTTCTATAGTTTTAAACTATTATTTTGTTTCTTTTTTTATCAATATTTTCGTTCAACACTTTTTCTTTGTTAAGGAAAACATATTAAATGTTATGTGTTTACTATTAATTTGGTCTATTTGTTAAGTAAACTTAATAATCTAGCATTTTTTTCACAGAGAACATACTCTCGAAACTAATGGCAACATCGGAAGTCCTTTTGGCCGAAGTGACCTCTGGAAAAGATTACATTTATGCTAATTATTTCTATAATAAAAAAGCATGGTAGTTCGAAATTTTTTATAATAAGTTTTGGCACGCTAGAGTAATTAATAACTACTAATTAATTTTTAAACCAGTGATTTGTCAGGCTTTTTATGGGTTTAAGTAGGTTTTTATTGTAAAAATTCAAAAGTTGATAGGTTAGTGCAATGAATGGTAATTTTGTTAATTGATCGAAAGCTAAACACAAATCTAATAACAGAGTAATTACCGGAAGACAAATCTTTCCGAAAGTTAATTGAATAAGTGATCAGAAGTCCTATTACTAGAATACTTAAGTGAATTATCGCAACGACTTTAACACTTTTTTATGAGAATGTTCTCAATTCTATGACAAGAATCTGATTCAATCGATTTCTTTATACAATTGATTTAAATGTCCGTAAAATCAGAAAAGTGCAGAAAATCTTACTTTTTGTACAGAGAAAATATTCTAGTAAAAATAATGAATAGGGACGTACCAGAGTGTAGAGGCCAGTGGCAAAACTGCCGTTCTTTACAGACTTAAAGCAACAGCAACGCGAAAGTATTGACATTTTGATGACTTTTCTTCGCAATATTTATTGAAAATTTCAATTTTTATTAGAAATTTTATTGGAAATAGAAACTTAATAAGAAAAAAGCACCCGGACTCTTGAAGTCAGAGATTCGATTGTATTTTTTGAGTAAAACCAATTTTTCTCCATTAATTATTAAGTTTTAAATACAATCAAAAACTTTTTAATCTGTATTTGTTTTAAAATTTAATATCCATTAGTTTTTCCAAAGAATTTCAAATGAATTGCAAGAGCAAATAGTACGGTCTGTGTTCAAAGTCTGACTGACTTCGCTCTGGTGCTCATCAGACGCTTTTCACTGAATATGTCGGTCGATACCAAAAAGTTGGTAATAAACACAAGAGAGAGTGAGTTCGAGGAATGCACTTTGATGTGTGCAAAGCCGATCTATGAACATCAGAGCCAATGCAGACCTGCCAACTGCCGCATCCTTTTCACTATTATTTTTTATCAGACTTTACTAGATTTATATTAAGTAACAGAGAATTTGGTGCAACAAATCTATACATAAATTATTAATCTGCCATTGATTTCATAATCCTATTGCAAGACTTTTTCAAGAACTCAGAATAACAATCGATTTTTTGCACAAAATACTTTTTGATTTAACTATTTGATCAAGGACTTAACTCAGGGATCAGAACTTTTTGAACACCTTTATTAAAATTTTATTAACAATTCAGACCCACAATAATCCAGCTCTTTGTTTGCATTTAATTTTGTTTTACTTTAAGATTAATTATAGATTAGAATTCGAGGATCGATTGAATAATTAACAAACTTGACACAAGAGAATGGTCTTGATAAGTTGCCTCTTTGAATGTCATTACCACTGATAAAAGTTCCAAAGAATTCCAAATAAAGTTATTAAAATTTAAGCTTACATTTCATTAACAAAACACAATCAGTAATCAATGCCCTATCAATAATCATTAATCATTTACCCAACTTGAATACTTGATAAGAGTACAAAAGAGATGAACTTCAGAGGACCTCGACCTTCAAAACACATTAGACTTAAGAATCGATTGGAAAAAAGTGTAACAAAATTTATAAAATATAAAGAATCGATTGTATCAATGAATTTTAATGAAGCACGGTAACTTCAATATTTCCATTGAGATTGGCCTATTCCATAATCTTGCTTGATCATGTCAGCGGCCTTCTCTCCGATTGCAATAGAGGCGGCGTTTGTGTTGGCGTTGATTATTTGTGGCATAATTGAGGCGTCGCATACCCGGAGTCGACTAACGTTTTTCACTCTTAGTCTTTCATCGACGACAACATCACTGCGATCAACACTTCCCATTCGACAGGTGCCCACCGGATGGTAACCGCTTTTGATTGTCTCCCGTATTAGACACTGAATATAAGAATCGCATTCATAGAGTTTGCGATTCGGACAATAACTGCAACCGGGAATCGGGTTCGGGATAAGTGACAGGTAGTCGTACAGTTTAGTCTCCAAGAGCAGATAAAGCATAAACTTGGTTTTTTCTAACAAATCTGCGTAGTCTTGAGGGTGTGCTAAGAATTGAGGGTCAATTATCGGATGTGCGAATGGATCAGTGGATGAAAGACGAAGTGTACCATAACTTCGGATACGTGACAGATGTGGTGATGTAAGTAAGACATATCTATTTAAATATGGTCTGAAGTATTCCTTCCATTCCTCCCTATTGGCCGGCATTTCGCGCACAGTATTGTTTAAATTACTAATGTGTTCGACAATAGAATAGGTGTAAGTGTTTGGCCATTCCTTGTCTTCAATGCTGGAAGTCGAATAGAAGATAATAGAAGATGTCACTCTTGAGAGAGGACCGGTTCCTTCCACCAGTACTTGGTAGAGTTGATCCACATCCAAATTAGGACCCGGTCTGACCAGAGAGTTATCTTTGATTAGCATATGGATAGATACTGTTGGATGATCTTGCAAATTGTTTCCCACCGGTAGATCAACTAGAACAGGTATTCCTAATTGAGCTAGGTGTTCTCTGGGACCAATTCCCGAAAGCATCAGAATTTGCGGAGAATTGAAAGCACCTGGGTAAAAATTTGGATAGAAATTATGATTGGCTTATCGAATGTTTTTTGTTTTCCCACAATAAAGTGTGATCAACACACAATACTCAAGTAATTATTGTAAAAATAAACTAACCAGCACAAATTATTACTTCCTTGGTTGCTCCTACCTTGTAGGTGTAGCCGTTTTTAAAGAATTCGACGCCAGTGGCCGTCAATTTACCTTCAATTGTATTGAACAGAATTCGGGTCACAAAGGCATTGGTCAGAATATGCAGATAAATAGGCTTTGGATTAGGTTCGAGGTATGCGTTAGCTGTGCTCGAACGTAGTCCATTACCGATAAATGACTGAGCAATCATTGTTCCCAACTGTTTGGGACCATTAATGTCAGTGCTTTGAATGCCCAAATCATACAGAGCTTCCTGATGAATCAATAGAATAGGATCAGGGTAGCGATCAGTAGATATGGTGAGGGGACCGTTGGTGCCGTGATAGCCAGTGTTATCATAAACCACATTCAAATCGGTGTTATTCTCCGATTTGACAAAATATGGCAATAATTTACGATAACTCCAACCCTTTGCACCGAATGCAGTCTCCCAATAGTCGAAGTCCTTTTTGTTCCCCCTATTATATAACATATTGTTTATGGTAGTGGAGCCTCCCATAGCCTTCCCTCTCGGTTCGGGCACCCTGTATGGTGTGAACCATTTTTGTGGAACTGTTTTGAACTGCCAGTCAAATTCAGAGTCAATAAGAGACCGGGAATTCTTTGGAATGTCTGTCACAACACTTTGAGGTCCGCCCGCCTCCAGAAGCAATACTTTGTTATCACAATTTTCAATAAGTCTTTTGGCGAGTACAGAGCCGGCAGCTCCGGCCCCCACAACAATAAAGTCGTATGAGTCGTACCATTCTTTACGCTTAGAGGCCAAGTCATGGATGTACTGCCGCTCTAATACAATCACTGCGACAGTCAATAGCTGTAGACTCAGAGTAATTGCAACCATTGTTCACATTAGACAACCACTTCTGAAGAATGAGTTAGAAATCAAAGAACATTAAATAATATTTGTTTCCTATTTTACAGACAAATGAATTCTGTTTAGAAACGAAGGATAAGGGAAATACAGATGAAATACATCTTCTGTAATCGACTAACCAACTCGAATAATAACAGATTTTACCACGAATGTTTATTAAATCTGTGTTATTGGTTTCCCCTGCGTCAATTGTTAGTCAAATGAAAAACACATTTTCAAACATAACTTTCTCTTATTCTTTAATCCCTGGATAAACAAAATTCAAGTTTAATGAACTGTTAAATTTAAGCTCAAAATCTCTTCATAAATGCTACTCTGGTTTATTATCTATTTACTTAAAGTTCATTGGCTCGCTCAACCTTTTAATTAGTAAAATGGAGCTTGGTAATAGTAGATTAAATAGAGAATTAGTGTTTAGAATGCATTCCATTCGATTAAATCAATAAATATTTTCAAAAACGTTTTTATTAAATATTTTTAGACCTGGAATATAACGATATTGAGGTCAGAAATGGTCAAATTAATGAAACGTCCGATTTTGGGACAAACATAACAGTTGGCTAAAAATGTTCTGAAGGCAAACACGTGCCAAACGCCGTCCACCCTTTTGGACATCTCTTTGCTGATGTATTTGGACAAATTGGTCAAATTATTGGATAATTTTATTCCGCTTATGGTTAGCTCTTTGACAATAGAAATATGTTCCTCGTTCATATCAGTCTTATGGATGACCAACTCTTCGCTGAGTTTACCCGATCTGAGCAGTTGTGCCAACTTTTTGATTTTGATCTGAAAAACAACAAAAATTACGAAAACATTTGGAAATAGTTTTGCGGCGAAGACTGACGTCATCGTAGACTTTATGGACTGTTATCTTAAGTTTTCCGAAGACCAGACTAACGATAAACATGTCATCAAATGTGAAACAATGACTACCGATGTCATCATAAAGAGCTGTACAGTGCCATAAACCGTCCAATTCTGATTCGACCAGATCTTTTACAATTTTGCATAGATCAGATAAATTTTGTTCGCAATTCAGTGCATTTTTGACAATCAGCGCAATTTTATTCGTCATTTCTTCAGAAGTATTTCTCTTACTAATGATCGGTGTCTCCAACTCTTTGCGGGACTCGACTATCATCTGATAGTCAGTTAACTAAAGACAAATTCACAGATTAAACATTTCTATACTGAAAATTTGAATAAATACAGGGATGTGCAAGGAGGATTTCCTGAAATATTCCCCTAGGTCTGAGATTTGGTTATCCCACCATTTTGTTCTTTATTTTTAGAAATTTAACCTTAAAAACATAAATAATAGCTTAATTAAGCTAATTAATGCTTAAAACTTCCCGAAATGAGCATATTTTAGAACAAAATTTCGGAAAAACGCCATTTTTGACCACCATTTTTGAAATATCTACTTACTAAATCCCTCTAGATTTGGGCTTGTCCCCCTTGGGGATCTTGCACATTCCTGATAAAAAAGCTGAATTTACTTTTGAAAAGTTTTTGGTTTTCAAGACGGGACTGTTTTTGGACAGATTCTGAATTGTTTGCAAAAGTCCCTCTTTTTCTCGTTTGAATTCTTGCAGTTTTCGAGACAGTAATTCATTTTTATTGACCCCTAAATCGACGTCTTCTTTGAGATATTTATTCAACTCGAGGAGACATTGGACACAGTTGTGGTCATCCAGTTCTTCGCACTGACATATTGGACAGACCTTTTTGTTGAACCGACAGACGAGTGAGTGGTTGTCATAGTTCTCAAGAAATAGTATTTGATCGCAACCTTTGTCTTTGAACTGACAGCTCAGCCTCAGGTTCGCCAACATATTCATTACAAGTCTGACAACAAATTAATAAATTGATTATCTATTTTCAAACTTACATTTATCAAGATGATTTTGTTATAGAAATACCCAGGAATATATTAGAAAACAAATACCAGAGTATTTCAAGCTATAGTTAGTGTGTAAATACAGCCAAAGTTCATTCAATAGGCCTTACGATGCGACCACTCATCAAAACGGGCACTTTATTCATATGTTTATAAAACTGGCATGATAGTTTATGGACATCGGATTGCAGAATATTTAATTTCAAGGTAATCTAGATAATTTTTCTACCAGCCTTTTAAACATAAAAATAAAGTATCCGGTTTGATGAGCTTTCGCATCGTTAGTTAGCTATGAATCATAATTTATCTTCGTAAAAAAGCAAAGGTTGACTGATAAAATAATTGCTACAAGAAACTATTAACTGTTTATATCAATTTATGTCCTGTTTCATTTTATATTAGATATTAGAAATTAATTAATTAAAGCTTGCATTTTTTTATTCATTTGTGATCTAATGTCATGAAGGTTTTGTTAGCATGATGACTTTATGAATCTATCTGGAAAATTAGTATAAAACAGTTTTCATAATTGTAAAAATCAGAATTGATTTAAATTCAATTTTGCAAAGTTTCCAATTTTATAAATCTATTTTTCTGGCCCTGGAATGTCTCCACAAAAATTGATCTGGAGGATTTAAATAATTTTTAATATTCCAGTAAAATATTCTGGGTAAACATTAAGTGTTGAAAGTACAGTTTTATACTCATTTCCCACATAAAGCGACTCATTTCTTCAACAAAACATTTTCATTAATTAATTAATAGTATTTTACTCTAATGATGCTGTAAATGGACTTATCCTGTCTTATGAGGAGCTCCCTCTCTGTGTGTTATCTTGTACAATTTTAGAAGTCATTTATTTTGATCATAGTTAAAAATAACTGTTTTTACGCACTTATAAAGTTATTTTAAAATAATTGTTAAAAATGAACAATTTGCAAACAGACATACCTAGGTGGTCGCTGTAAATTGGTCAGCTTCAATTTCTTTCTGTCATATGGACAGGTACTATTGGAACTGAGCCAGTCAGTGATACAGTCCTCGCAGAATGTCTGCAGACAACAACTAGCCACTAATGGATTGCGGAAAATGTCCTGACATATACTGCAAGTCAGCTCAACCTTCTCCACGTTTGTCAGGTTAATAAACCGCTCCAATTCATAGCCTGGCATATCGTTTGCAAGTTTGTCACTACTTTTGTGAGAAATGTGTTGTTTTGTTCACTCGAATAAACTGAAGAAATGTCAGATCCTATCATTTGCTGACAAAAACACTCTTAATACACGGATATTACTTAATATTTAATAATTCTATGAACAGATAATTGCTCTGGTTATCAAAGGCCTTTATCATATAGTAAGCACTCATTAAATATTATTGTTTTATCTAGGATTATATTCAGTTAGTCTTGTTTATTCAAATGCAGTTATTCCCCTCAATAATAGCGCTCAAAAAATCGAATTCTTCTCTAAGACCTGGTTGTTTTCCAAGCAACCAAAATAGCATTTTTGTGCTATCATACTTTTAATGGGAAAGGCAGACTTTCTTTCTCAATTCTCTTATCTCACATTATTTAGAGGTAACTGTCAGGCCTGCCCAAGAGGACTAATTTTTTAGATCGGTCAGACCCTCCATATTTCATCGATCTAATTTTAAAGGATTTTCCTCAGACTCACCAGGAAATATATTTCCTTTACTGCCTGAGTTTTGGAAAAATTTTACTCCACCTAAGGTATGGCACCCTGGACAGCCCTTTTAACTATACTAAGCATTGCATTAGGTATTTAGCTAACAGGAATTCAAATGAATTTCTTATTTCACAGGTATTTTCAAATCACAATTAATCTGATTCTCTAAAGAATTTGACGACATTTTAGTCATTTGATAAACAGATTCCGAAAACAATTGAATTTAATCGGAATTGCAATTTGTTTGTTAAATATTTCCATATCTTCAGTACATAATTGCAATAAATTGAGAAAATCTGCTTTAATTATTGATAACTTTCAACTGCAGACTT
The DNA here is from genome assembly GCA_034695525.1 of Euzetes globulus. Classification (NCBI taxonomy): domain Eukaryota; kingdom Metazoa; phylum Arthropoda; class Arachnida; order Sarcoptiformes; family Euzetidae; genus Euzetes; species Euzetes globulus. Next base: position 30,828 of record JAQIWP010000129.1, read on the forward strand.
TTATTTAGAACCAAGATTGATAAAACTTGTTGAGTACGTACGAACTCAAAAAACAATTAAATAATTTCCATAACCTTTTATTCTAATCTAGCCAATTATTTTATAGATTACGTCAAATTTGTGATAATAAACTTATTTTAATTTGTTTTTATGCTAAACATATTAAATAGCAAATTCAAATTGATCAGGAATATACAGCAATAGCAAGCATGGTTAAGAAGTTTAGCAAGCAGGAAAGTGTTTTAAATAAACAAGGGCAACTACTTTCAATGGTGATTATTTTGTCAGATTGTTTTAATGTTTAAATTCAATCAAAATATATCAATGAAGTAATTAATTCATATTTTAATCGTAAAGTTAATAATTGAATAATTGCTATAAAATAATAAATAAATAATACACCCAGCACATGATGTACGAAATGTACTCAAATTTGATAGAAATATTGATTGAATAACTACTGTTTAATTTCATTTGTGTTTGGTAACTGTTTTCAAGTGTCGGCTTTTTAGACAAATTATCTGAGATAGCCATTTTTATATTTATCTAATCTTTAGCTTAAATAAATTAATTAATTGATCAAGGCTCTTCAGAAAAAAATAATATGACTCATTCAATTGGCGTTGACTTCCAGTCAAATGATTTATAATTGGTTTAAAATAGTTTTTTTTCTCGAAATGATTTAAAAGAAGTTCCTTAAGAATAACAATAAAAAGTAAAACATTGTGAAAATCTTGTATCCATCAGTCATGGGGTTTATGCAAGGAATCAAGCGTATGAGGATCGAGCCCTTCCTATTCCTTTTTATGTTTTCATTCGCTTTGGAAGGCCTGACCATCACTCAAATGGCACAGGACAAAATATGCCTGTTTAAATATAAAATGAGTAGTGATTATTGTGCCCGACTCAGCGAACAAATCAGTACATCCTCTGTATATGACTTCAAGAATCAGATTCTGTCAGATGTGACCACATTTTCGCTCTACAGAACTCTCATCACAACAGCTCCAGTCGTGTTTTGGTCATTATTTTTGGGCGCCTGGGCCGACAGACATGAGATGGCCCCCAAACTCCTAATGAGCATTGTTGCTATTGCCTCATGTGTTGAAACCACTCTACTTATGTTTAATGCCATTTATTTTGAACAAGGTTAACTTATAAATGTCAAATTTGTTAAAAAATCTAAAATTAACATGAACGTTTAAATCGCAAATCAGATGAAAATTGGATGTTATTATCATTTCTACCTCAAGGACTTTGCAGCGGATTATTAGGGCTAATGATGTCTATCTATAGTCATGTGTCGGCCACAACTGAAGTGGAATACCGTACCATTAAGTTTGCCATCATTGAAGCCATCCTTTTTGTCGGTACTATATCTTTGAGTCAATTCAAAACACTTTCTCTAATTGTTAATCATTGATAGCAAGTCCTCTTGGTATATTCATTGGGGGAGATATTATTGGCGATGTAATTCAAAGTGATGATGGTCAGCTGCATCGTTATTTGAGAGTATTTGCAGTTGCCCTGGTCGCTCAAGTGTTGGCTGCTTTTTGGATTGTTTTTGTAACTTTAGAAAAAAGTATTCATAAAAACAAAGAGTCGATTGAAGCGAATGATAAAAATGAGAAAATATATCAAGATTTAGAAAAGAATGTAGATGAAAAGATAAATGTTGCCGAGGTCATAAATAGCCACGAAGAACGACAACCCCTTCTCGATAAGTCAGGAGAAGAAACAACAGATGATGTGATAAGAAAAGTGGAAAATATTATTCAGTTGAGTTTAAGTCAAGAGATGCCGTTTTTGGACTATTCCTCAGATAAACGTCAAAGGTCAGGTCAAACTGAACCTAAACATCGTTTACGTTCATCTAGTGAAAAGGAGTCGATGTATGACTGGTATCTAATGTTCAAAGACTTGTTTGACCTGAACAATATCAGGGATATGTGGGACACCTGTGCTAAAGAACGAGAGGGTGGCAAAAGAGGCGAGATATGGATTCTCGTATTATCCATGACCATGATAACTTTGACAAGCCACGGCACCAATGGAATACTCTTCCAATTCGTCCAAAGAGTGTTTGAATGGAACGCGCAGATATACTCAATAGTAAATGCCTCGACACTATTGATGACATCGTTGAGTGTTATCGTAATAGTGCCCACTCTTATAAAAGTGTTAAAATTCTCAGATATGTCGCTCTCTATCGTCGGTATTCTCAGTATTTTCGTACAAAATCTATTGCGCGGAACAATTTTAAACGCCGGCGCCTTCTATGTGTCCTATGCTGTCGGGTCGTTGGCTTACGTTCCGCCCATATCTGTCCGGTCAAAGCTGTCGACAATTGTCGAGCAAACTGAAGAGAACAAAATTTTCGGTCTTTTGGCCACTTTGGAAACGGTTACTCCATTTATCGGTTCAATCGTTTACAATACAATATTCTCGGCTTCGATCGCCACATACCCGGGTCTGGTCTTCCATTTCAGTACAGCTCTACTCCTCATCCCATTCGTTGGATTTGTTTATATCGCAAACTATTGTGAATAAAATTAGAAATTAAATACTTCACAAACTTTAGTATTAATTTTCAGTAAGTTATTTAATTAAACATAATTTTTAAGACTTGTTCAAAAAAAAGATACCATGATCAATTAAAAAAATCTAATTTTACCATTATAACAAGTTTTGGAGTATTTAACTTTTCCTTAGAATTATTTTTATTGAATTTATTCTAAGCATATCTCTCAACTTTATACCATGTTGAACATCTTTTTTGCACATCACTAAAATTAACCGAGTTAAAAAAAACCTGATAATTTCAGTAACGTTTACCGCTAACACAGATAACTAATTTATATGACTATTAAAAAACTGAGCCAACAAATTGACAACAGGTTTGAGTAAATAAAGAATTTAATTGTCTGTTAAATAGAGTGAAAACTCTGGCAATAAATAAGTCTAAACTTCGATCCAATAGTGATATTGAATTTGTATGGTTTGTGTCAGAACTCATTTCCTTTACCCAAACCCATTGCAGCTATAAATTGAAAAGCATTTGATATTTTTCTGTTTCAATAGAAATGTGTTTCTGTAGTCAAAAAAATAGTTGCCTTTTTATTCTTATCAAAACCGTTTTTGTCGATAAATATGTTTTCAATGATTTGACATTATTTTTGATTCCATTTTGAAATTTCTATTTTCATATTAATTTTCTCGTGATATTCGATAGCATTTTATAATTGGTTGACTTAGTTATTAAATTAAATATTTAATTATTGGTTATTTATTTTGAACGTTAAACAAAATGACATTCAGTTCGGACCCAGAATTGGATCGAAAACTTTTGCCAAATAATGAAAATAAGAGTGAATTTTGTGACTTTGAAAAGTCGCCAAAGTTTTTGTCACTTCGTTTTTTTATATCATTCATTTCTCTGCTCGGCTGTGCCGTCATGTACATGACCAGGAACAACCTGAATGTTGCCATTGTTGACATGGTTACAACTATTAAAAGTGAGGGTGTGGCCAAAAATTATTCACAGCTTGGTGTTAAAGATCAGTGTCCCATTGATGAACTTGTTGAAAGTGTTAATTGGAAGGCCGGTGAATTTAATTGGTCACCTTCTACTCAAGGAATAGTGCTAGGAGCATTTTATTATGGTGAGAATTTTAACTTTATTGCATATTAACACATGGCTTATTCAAAAACGCAAATAATTTGACTTATGGTACATGATCATTTATAAATTTTGGTTTTTCAATTGTGTATTAATTTATTTCAGGCTATATTTGGCCACAAATATTCGGCGGAAGACTGTCTGAGATATACGGCGCTAAATACTTGATAGGATGTTCGATATTCATATCGGGGTTAATTAATTTCTTGACGCCAACCATAATAAGAATGAGTTTCAGTCTTTTCATTACGTCCAGAGTTGTGTTGGGTTTAGTGCAGGGAATTCTGTTTCCATCGTTTATGGCTCTTATGGCCAAATGGATTCCTAGATCAGAGCACAGCACATTTATACCGTGGCTGGACGTTGGCTGTACTATTGGAACAGTGGCAGTGTCTGCCGGTGCCGGCCATCTCATCGAAAACAACATAATGGGGGGCTGGCCTTCAGTTTTCTATATTTCAGGTGAATATTCATATTTTCTTGATTGATGACTTCTACGTCTGCTTATTGTATGTTAATAATAGAAATTCACATTTTATTCAATGAATCATCAAAAATATGAGCATTTATTTAATTTTTGAACATTTTAATCATTTATTAAACGATTTTTGTTTTGTTTTGTTTTTTGGTTAACGTAAGGAATGGCAGCAATTGTCTGGTGTCTGATATGGTTTTCATTCATCAGTTCGAGCCCTTCGTCTCATAGCTGGATAACTGAAAAAGAGTTAAATTACATCAGGAATGACTCAGAATCTGCTAAATATAAGAATATTAGAGAATCGGTTCCTTGGAAGAAAATTGTAACCTCAAAAGCATTCTTGTCAGTTTTGTTTGTCAAGCTAACATTTGGGATCACCTGGGATTTTATCAGCGCTAAGATCCCTGCATATTTTCAAGACGTGATACATTTCCCGATTTCAGAGAATGGAATGATTTACTCAATTCTGATGATAGCATTGGCGGTGACGACACTGGGCTCCGGCTATTTCGCCGACGCTATCATCGAGACCAAGAAAATTAGTAAAACGAATGTTAGAAAAATATTCCAAACCATATCTGGCGTAGGAATGGCCGTATCGCTAGTCATTATACCATCAGTCGGTTGTGACAAACTATTAAATATCGCACTATTGACTTCGTGCACACTTTTAATGGGGTTTCCCTCTGGTGGTGACGTTCCTATAATTGCCGACATGACTGAAGAATATGCGGGAACTGTGTTCGCAATAATGAACTGCATTTCTAGTGTTAATGGATTTGTTGTCCCATATTTTGTCGGCGTCTTTATTGATGAAAACCCGGATTCAATGCATTTATGGAGTTATCTCTTCTATTTTACTGCATTTTTAGACATAATCGGTTTAATAGTCTTTGTCTTGTTCTCAACTGCCGAACCCCAACACTGGGAGTCAGCCGACTATGACATCGATTACACCATACTATTCGACAAAAGCACAATCAAGAAAAAAGATCTCAAACTCCTCGACAAATATAGTCTATGAAAATTCAAGCAATAATTTAAAAACAATGATCTCTTAATAAAACTCTTATAAAATAAATACAAAACCAGAATCTAAACAATCAAAAATAAAATAACAATTTCTATTAAAAAATGATGACTGGTGATTTTCGATTTGCTGGTGAGACACACTTGCTAATTGAAATATAAATTATTACCTATATTAGATTGATCTAGGTGTCACCATTGGTAATACCTAAATCAATCTAATATTGCCATATAATAATGATTGATGTCAGGTAACTGGGTATGTTCAATTGCATCGTAGTCAATGGCTTCATAATGACCCGTTGTGACACTCAATTCTTCTCCAACAATGTGCATATAGTTTTCAATTTCTGATTTCTTAGTATATTTGGCCCGGAATTTCTTAACTTGTCTCTTCTTTAATACGTTTCTTCTCCAAACAATAATTGTACCAAAAATTAGAGTCAAAGTAATGGTTATCACAAAAGTCGATAAAAGGGTAACCATTATCACAACGAAATTCGTTTCATCTGACAATTCATTGTCTATTTTTCCATTATTTTTATCTTGATAGAGAAAATTATTTATTATTAGTTAATAACTGATATATTTAGTCGATCTTTGCTCACCACAACCGTCGAAGTCACCTGACCATTCTCCATTTTCTTGACAGTATAGGTAATGAAATTGGGATGTATCATTGCATTTGAATTGTATCTTGCTGTCGACAGCAGCCAGGATGGTGTCATTGAAATATTCAAAATATTCGAGTGAAAAGTTTTTATAATCAACTGAATTCCAAAGGGAGTCGTTGTAGGGACAGGTGATAATTGGATAGAGTGCCTCAAATTCCTTATTCCAATTGCCTTCATAGAGACACCTGACTGTATCGAATTCACCGCCAGGAATCTTATACCGTTCCGGTTTAGAAGTATATATACTGATTACATTTCCTGAATCTATAATTGTCCTGGCATTTAAGGGAATGTCAGGTGAACCACATTCCTGGTGAAATCGAAACACTGATATTCTTATGATTCTTGAAAAGAATCTATTCTGAGAATCAAAGGAAAACCTTAAAGAGTTGGGCAAATCTTTGCCTTCAATTTCATAGTCGACGTCGGACTTTGCCTCACAAATGAATTTCAATTCAATAACAGAATTAACTGTTGACAGACTCTCTGACGACTTTATGCATTCACGATAATCATTAATGAGCAAGCTAACTTTCAAATTAGATGGCAAAATATCGGATAGTATTTGCAAATCTAATTCAACGTATGATAGTCTGGATTTTGGTGAATAATAAATTTGAAAAATAAACCGTCTAGATGAATTGAGCGTAATATAATCAAAGTATTCAAATGATCTATTCACATTTAGCCCGGTACTTTCTTTTAAATCGAAATAATTTACTTTATAGTTGTCAAACATCAACTTGGTGCTTTGCTTGATGGCTATAAATTGATTGTAAAAATGAATAAGTTTACAAAAATGGATAAAAACAAATTCCAAGTAAAACTTAACCACATTTTGGTATCCTAGGTGTCCATTTGCCCCGAACACATTTTCTTACACTACCATATACCTGTTTAAAAGCGTTCTTGCACATATAACTAACTGTCTGACCCTCCTCAGCAGTGGACGTATGGCCATAGACATCAGCGCCGATCGAACTGCCCGGAGGGCCACAAGTGTTGTCAATAGACTGAAACATAGACAAAGTTGCGAACAAAAAGAATAGAAATACTGCCATAAAATTAATCTTGGTTGTGATATCAGAAACAAAAGGACATTCATGACATCAATGTTTGTAACGTTCATTTCAATTGTATTGAAGGAAAGTTAACTTTAATTCGGAAACAGAAATGACATAAACAGGAAATTAACTTTTATTTCAAAAGGATCTGAACTATTTTTGATCTTGCATTTATTTTTTTATTTGCTAAAGTTTATAATTTAATAGCTTTTAATAACCTTGGTATTGATACAGAATAATAGCTGAGTTAAGCTCATACTTAGTTCACCAAGTAGTATAAAAAATGGAATCAGGGTATATGTTACCCATATTATAATATAATTAGTGCATATTAATCTAACCTAGTTTCTTAAACCATATTTTATTTATAATTTAGAACAAAGTGTTGTCAAAGCAAACCAATGCAAGATAATAATAAAGGTAAAATATTTTACCCTGATCATTTATTGGAGTCAATGAATTCATGGAAATTTCGGGACTCAATGCAAAAAATTTATAAAAATAGGGATTAAACTAATTATTTGATGGATAGAAAATTCATTAGCTAATGTGTAAAAGTGGCAAGGTGTTCCAGCTAAAGGGTTTTCCATAAGTTTTTCTAAGATCTGAAAAATTCTGATAACAAAAATGATTTTTCGTTTAACCTTTAAATTAATGGTTATTTCTATGATTATCAAATATCGGGAGAATATTCATCGACGAACAGCTGAGTCCAATAAGTGGCTCGACTCATATGACTATATTGTGGTCGGTTCGGGTGCTGCCGGTTCGGTGGTGGCCAACAGACTCAGCGAAGATAGAAAGAC